>KE535345.1:0-14557 GCA_000441915.1 Genlisea aurea | reverse complement strand
AAAAAAAAAAAAAAAAAAAAATCATCTTATTCCTATTGTTTAAAAAAATGATCAATTTATATTAACACAAAAACTAACGTTTTTCGTTGTAATTTATACACATAAAAATTGATATAAAATGCAATAAATCCCACCCACATCTACAATTTGAATAAAAAAAAGATAGTCCCTACAAAAAAAAATAATTATTTATCTCCATAGATTTGATTGTGGGGTAAACATAAAAAAATGCACTACCATAACAATAGCTAGAGATCAGTTACACAACAATTCAATATACTATGCAAATATGAGAAATAAAAACCTACTTCTAAGTAAGTAGAGTTCAAAGCATAAAATAAAAAAAATAATTAACTTCACCATGAAACCACAACACGAAGAAAAAAAGAATGGAGGAAGTAAAGGGGGGGCATATCATACCGAATGAATTGAATGGTTTTCTCGAAAAAATCCCTTTTTACGACGGCGACGGTGACGACGGGTCTTCCGCGCTGCTGCGACCGGAAGACTGCATTTCCGTCGTCGTCGGGTCCAAAAGGCTTGCGGCTATAGCAGCCTTCAAATCCTCGTCTTCCTGCTGTTGTTGCCCCCTCCCGTTCACGACTCTCAAAGTCGTGGCGTTGCTCGATTTGGTGATCCGCTCCGCATCTTCCGGCGTCAGCCACTGCCCGTAGCAGCTGGAAGCGTCGTTGGAAGACGACATCGGGGATTCGGTCGGGAAGTTTCCCCTCACCAGGAAGATGCTCCAACCGAATCCCTTGAGGGAGTCGAGGTATGCCGAGAGGTAGAACTTGGAGAGGTGCTCGGGGGCGGCGTAGAGGCTGTCGAAGTTGTACCATTCCCCGTTAACTCTCCGGATGCAGAACCAGTGGTCCTGCAGGTGGCACACGAATGCGTTCTCCGTTTCCGGGTCGACCTGAGCACGACCGGCCACGGGGCTGTCGACAGGAATCACTTGCAGATCCCACACTTGAAGAGCCTTTTCCACAACCTGCCCATCATCAAAATCAAAACAAGCTGCTTCTTTCAAACACATTCACAACATATATAGCAGTCAGTAGTTTTCAATCTCCATGAATGAAGATGAAGCTTAAAGAGGAAGAAGCTCAAGCATCGCCATGAATGAAAATGGCAATAGAAAGAAACAAGTCATGATATTCACAGATAACAACACAGTATTGCCTGTAAAAACCCTAATTTGACAGAGAAGGATGAACAAAAGCTTTTGATGTCGATCGAATTCGAAGCAATGGGCGGCAGAAACAAGGCCATCAGAGATTATTCCAAATTATCATGCAAGGGGATGAAATGACCTGGATGCTGAAATCTCCGCCTAGAGAAACGTTGTGCGAGAGCTCCGGCAGAAAATCTCCGGTTACGGATCCCTGCATCATCATCTGGCGCTCCGTCTGGTCTAGATCCGACGCCATAGCCGCCAAATCGAACTCCGTGAAAAAAGGTCCTTGCAGAACCGTATTCACGCAATGGACCGCGCAGAGCTTCGATTCCTGTACCTCGTGGTATAACATACCGCCATTGGAGATCTCGCCGGAATGAATTATCATGTTTAACCCCCTCCCCAAATCCCGAGATCGCAAAGCCCCACCTTCTACGGATTTCCAAGATTCTGTGCGTTGCTTGCAGTTGATAGTAAGTATTCCGAGATGATCTCAAAAAAGCATCACCCTTCAAAATTTCATCTCAAATGCTAATAATAAATTTAGCTCATCAAAAAATTCTACACAAAACTGCTGCTAAAAAGCTTATCATCATCTCTTATTCTCTTCTGGTTGTTCATCATCTTCATTCATCACCTACTAAGTCAGTCATCAGGCCATGCTGCTCTCCACATACTCCATCGCCTTCCTTTTCACGGATTCGACTCGCTCCTTGTCCCCGGCCGACTTTTCGTACTCCAAATACTTTTTGAAAAAGAACTGCAAACGACAAACGTTATACTGATAAGATGATAGTTTAATGCAGCAGAAAAATTATAGGGGATTTAGAGAGAAAGAGAGAACCTTCATCTTCTTCTGGGGGAGGGTCAAACTTATGGCTCTTTCGAACAATGCCCGGATCACGTCGCCATCCCCGTTACGGATTTCCTAAACAAATAACGAGAGTCGGTTTTCGATCGGCTTTGTTTCCGAGGTTTAAGTAACATATGCTTGTTTACCTGATCCAGATAGATGCTCCACACATCTGTTCTCTTGGGATACTCCCTGAGGATTCCCTCGAACAGCGATCTGCCTCGGTCCGGTACTCCCCGCTTGAATTCCAGGACGGCGGCTTGCGAGATGAACTTCACGTGTTTGTGAGGGGGAAGGCTCAGAAGGGCATGACTCACCGTTGATTGAATCGAGTCAGAATTATTTATTCCCAAAAGAAAGTTGATCTTTCTCAGCCAGACCTGAAAAAACCACGAAAACTGAGGCCTTGCTGCCTCAGTAGTAAAGCAAAACGAAATGACGAGGCACGCGATTATCACCTTCGAGGAACGCTTGAACTTTCTCGTCATCTTGTCGAGAAGCCCCTCACAGGATTCGTATTGCTCTGTTCTTTCGTACATCCCGAGGAGGGCGAGGTGCACCTTTTTGGGATCACAAGTTTGCAATGCCCGCTGAAATACTTTACTAACAGCTTCCTGAAAAATTCGGCATAATCGAAAGCTTATGAAAAAAAAATTCATCATCACTAGCAAATCAGCAAAAAATGTGATCATATGAAAGATCATAACTTTTACCTCAGGGGGATTCCCATACTCATTTTCCAAATTGAAATAGGCGACCCAAATGTTGAGCTTCTCCGATTCCTCTCTAAAATTGATCGTTTGCAAAGCCCTGTTAACACAACATGATATAGAAAGAAAGAGATACCGAATTAACAGTTAGATATGATTCAATATATAATTCGATAACACCTCAGAGCCATAAGGCTTGATGGCTTGAACTGCACAAATTTACCTTTCAGCTACGGATCGTGCCTTCTCGACATCTGCCAAGGAGAGCATATGTGCCATATACTTGATCCACATAAAGCTGCTATTTGGTGAATTCCGTACAAGCTTCTCGTATTCCTCAGCATTTTTCGGGATGTCCTCTTCGAGGAGCTTCTCCTCGGCAGCCCTAATCTCAATTTCTCTGTAAAGATAAAGAGTATTACAGTTACACAGTCATCATGGATGAAACGAAACGCAATGAGGGACTGCTCTTCTCACCTCTCTAATCTAGCTCTTTTTTTAACTCTTTTTTCATCCTTGTCAACGTTTCTTTCGGCACCAGCGACCTCAATTCTTTGGTCCGAAATGACTTCACTATCCAAGTTTGCAAATTCATCAAGTGGAACCTCAAGAGGTGGCACAGTAGCCCTAGATTCAGCCTCTGCTGGTATGGGAGAAGGAACATAGACAGATGTACCATTCATGCTCTCAACTTGCAGAAAAGAATCATTCACAAAATGCGCTAAATCATTTTCCTGTTGCATTGGCGTATTCAATTTTTCATCAGTCTCCATGTAGGAATTCTTTAATCCCAAAGAAACTCGATTTCTGTCTTTGTCCACCTGAAGTAAGTGAAGAAAATAAACAGGCAGAATGGTAAAATACATCAATAAATTATGCCATTTAAGTCGATGAACTGAGTAAATTGATTTCAGATTCATGTAAAAATTATTTCTCTGGACCCTAAATATTAGTTAAAACGTCATAGGATGAACACAAATTGCAGACTAACCTTCAATACTTTCGCACTCACTATTTGTCCGACAGCATAATTGGTCTCCGGGTGTTCTTCGTAAGAATCAGAAATCTCTGAAATATGGCATAATCCAACCTGCACAGAGATACAATCAATATGGTTAAGTTGCCAAACACAGCAAAATTATGAAAGAAGTATGTAATGAAATGAAAAACCACTTACAATGTTTGTGTTATCAATGGATATAAACAACCCAAATGATTCGACACGCTTTATTCTCCCAGAAATAATAGTACCAGCAGAGACATGGTCAAATGAAATAACATCAGAGCCTCTGTCCACAGACGATGTCCTAAGAGTAACTTCAACACGCTTTGACAACGGCTCCACAGACCGCACCCTGCATCAGATGTGTCATAATGGCTTTCCAGAACCAAATCAATAACATATAACAAATACCGATAAAAAAACATATGACAAACGTGCTTACCTCCCAGAAACGAGCTTTCCAATTGGAAAATCCACTGCAGGATTTTCAACATAGTTGTCTGACAAATTACATATAAGAATCTTTGCATCTATTTTCCGTGAAAGCATAATATAGCATCCTTTAGTTGAAATACTTTTAACATAACCCTGCAGCAATGATTACCAGCATGTTAACACAGGAAACTATTCGAAAGGCGATTTCATAAAAATTACTATGTTTAAAAAATCAGACTCATGCAAATACTAAAAACTGTGAACCTTATGCAAGACTTTTTCTTCACTGTATCTCTATTTAACTCCTCTCTTTCTTTCTTTTTTTTTCACATTAACACTTTTCTCATTAATCATGTGCTACTATATTTAATAAAACACACAAAATAAAATAGACATTAGGGACATATAGTAGTGAGTTACCTTAACAGGCATATCAGGTTGAAGATCTTTAATTTCTTTGGGACGCTTAATATTCCTGCAAAGTGTCAAGTTTCGACAGCAAATTAATATATACTTTTTCAGTAACGTGCTTTTAACCAAGAAAAAAAAAAAATGCTTCAAACAACAATCCCAAATATAAAGATATACATTGACGAAATAAAATTGTTAGAGAAGTAGACAGATTCGTACACATCAGAACTATGTTCAGCATCAGCCACGTTACATGAAGGACAGCGCAGTGATAAGTCAACATGTACAGTGCCTTTTGCAGAGCGATTGATTTCTAAAATTTCACACTTAACAAATTGGCCTTCTTGATAACCAGAAAGAGGATTCAAATCCCATGAATTTGTCAATTCCATAAAATTAACCATTCCATAATGGTGTGAGGCAATTTGGACGACCAGTCCACCAACACCAGAAAGAATTTTCGATATCCTTCCCCCGATAATACTGCCTTCAGCCAAATGGCCAAATAACTGATGTTGATAGAAATTCTCACTTTCTGAAGAACAGTCCTTTGGTTTATTTAAGGCAAGATGCAGCAGCTTCTTCTCCTTATTCACGCTTACAACATAGCCAGAAACTAGTTTTCCAACAGAAAAACGTTTCTGGAACTCAGCAAGCTCTGAAGGCTCACATGAAGAGTCCAGAAAAAATAATTTAGCAGTGGCCCATCGTGATATTGAAAGCCAAGCCCATTCAGAGTCAACCTTATACACATAACCAGATACAGGCTGTCCATAAATATAATCAATCTCTTCAGAAGGTTTGGTGAACTTGTCAACTCCAACAGAGCCTGTCAAAATTTATTGCAGAATAGATAGGATCAACTTCCACTCTATTGATCTAAATCATAATATATGGATATGCAGGGAGCACATGAGAATCATAATTGGAAAAAACTACGAGAGACAAAACCAAGTGAACAACCACTAGCAAAATCATAAACCAAGAGTACTGATATTAGTGATAGCTATCAGACCATATTGATAACATGTACATAGTCAAGACCACTTCACCGATAAGATATATGACGGTAGCAGTAGATAGAAACAAATAGTCACTCTAAAGTAATAAAATATACTTAAGCCATAAAATATTTTCCAGATGAGATGGGAAAAAAATAATAATAATAATAATAAAATGCTTGTACAGAAAGCAATAAAATGCCAATGTAATAAACGGCAATGTAAAAAATAGACTCCGATAGTCAGGCTTATATAGAAAATAAAGATAATGCATACCGTCAAGCAAAGAAGGTTTAACAGATAGCTCCCATAAATAGCCTCCACTACCATTTTCCCGCTTATTCACCTTAGAAACAATTACTGCCGTCAGTGTTTCCCCAACTGTATAGGCACTGAAGGGAGTTTCAGCAGAGTTTCCATCGGTGGTCTGCATGGATACATTAAAATTGTCAACTTCAAGACATTTCTTAAGACTAGAATTTGCAGGATAGACATCAAATGACTTCAAAATTTATCAATACTGCTATAAAAAAAGCTATTGACCTCAGTTATGTGAATTCTTCCATGGTGTCCAGATGCAAATTTTACTCTCACTTCAAGCAGATTTATTTTGGTAATCTTGAAACAAGACAAGAAGTCAAGAATCAAAAAGCAATGAAAGTTGAACATTATTAAGACAAGGTATTTGAAAAAGAGTACAAAAATCAAACATGAGCCACACAGCTCAACTGGAATGAAAACAATTCAAACCTCGACTTGGACAACAGATCCAACATCATAGGAATGATTCTTCTTAGTTCGCTTTGTTCTCCGGGTTTCAAAGTCATCACCAACAGAATTAAGCATCAGCAGCAGCCTCCAGCACGTTGAAGGTGATGGAAGAGATAGCACAGTGGCCTGGACCCTGGTACATTAAAATAACTTATGTGTAGCTGAGAAGTGCAAACAAAAGAGAATAGCTGCCTAAACAATTAGTAGAGATGTAACAATATGCAGTTCAACTTTATCTGCACAATTACCGTTGCCCATGAACAAACTGCTTATGCGGTAGATTCTGGGTATTGTAGTCAAACCGCATTGCATAACCAATGGCAGATTTATGATCTGGTAGCGAAAGGACCTATGAAGAAGATTTTACCATCTAGTAAAATAGCAATACTCTTAAGGAACAGGAAGGTAAAGGAACATCGTTTGGCAGTACCAGGTAATTTTCTTTGACAATCTCAACGATAGCCATCACTGCTTGATTGACTTCAACATTCATACTTGCATTTGTTTTACGTTTCTACAAAAAAGAAAAAAAAAATAGAAATGACAAATCCACAGATAAATAATAATTTTTATTCAAAGGGAAAAATTAAGAAACAATATAAAGAAATAGAATAACGTAAATGCTACAGCTTCGGCAGGCTAACAAATATCAATAAAATGCGGTGGAGTCACTGATTCACATGGTAAAGAATGTATTTAAGATTTCTTTTAAATTGCAAAGAAAATAAAAACGATGCAACAATGCCTTTCTGCCAGTAGATGGGCACCATATGCTATGATTTTCGTTACTCTGGCGGTTTAACAATAATGACTTTGAACGTACAGGGTTATAAGAAAGAAGAGCATATCATGACATGACACATTCTTAAGGATGAAAGAATACCTTGCTACGAGCTCCTCCAGTAAAACCATCTTCAAATGATGTTAGAAACTCCGGTTTTAGAGATAGGTCCACCAGGCGGTCAATCTTTGAAACATCAAGCACTGCTGCTCGGACAATGGAATTAACTTCCAGGGGTTCAGGCACTGAAAAGGGAAAAAATAAACTTTTAACGTCAAAGAAAGGAACACACTTATTTTATTTGAGAATAGAGGCTGACATTGGTTATGGGATATGAAGCCATAAACATCATGATATTTATCAAAGCTGAGAACCGCCCCAACGTCCTTGATTTCATGAACTTTTCCTTCGACAACACTGCATATACCGAAGTTTGCATCCCAACTGCATTCAGGGCTTTCAATATCAAGTGCTTGCATCTTGGCAATCTGGGTAAAGCAGTTAAGTCAAATATATGAACATGAAAGAAGAATTACAAGGTACTAAAAAACTCTATAGTAGAGTAAATGGCCAGAAAAGCAAAATAATAAAACAATCGAAAAACCTTTTCTGAAAAATAAATAAATAAATAAATATTTCTAGTCCATTCAAATCTATCTTGCCCTGACAAGCAAAGAATATTAATCTCTGTTAAGATTCCGAAGTTCTAAGACATACCTTGGCTTCCATTGAAAAATACTCCTGAGCATAAGACGCATCACTTGAACAGCACAATGACTGCTTCAGAGATAGGGTTATTCTTCCACTCTCAGTATTGACCTAAAGTGAGATCGGAAAAGGAAAAAAAGCACAAATTACAAGACTGCAGCAAATTTCACCATTTAAGCAATGAATTGTTATCTAATTTGTGGCTCACATCATGTGCAATGCAGCGAACAGATTGTCCAACACGGAAGATCTCACAAAGGTTTAACCGACGGTCATTGGTAACCTAGAAAAAAATGAAAAACTTCTGATGACTTATTTCCCACAGTTAATCGCCCAAAGCCCCTACAATTGTACTTACCTTGCTTCTAGGTGCAAAACCAGTTAATCGTCCAAGAAAGCGGATGAAGCAGCCAGATTCAATTATATTGCATATGTAACCCTGTTTCAAGAATTTGGATGAGCAAAATATAGTATAAAAAGCATTTATTCATAAAAACATTTTAACAGATTATAAAAGCATTTATTTAACTGTGTCGATAAATCATAACTATTCTTAGTAAACAAATGGATTAAAAGGAAACATAGAACTCTCACATGCATCACGGAGGGGCAACGAATTTCAGTAACATCAACAGGAAGTTGTTGGGCTGATAAAAGTAGTGAAGTTTTGGCAGAAAGCAAAAGGTTTTTCCCTTCAACACCTGCAGCGTTAAATGAACAAATAAAAGGCTCATTAGAACATTGAAGTCAAAATACCAATTTTTAACACCAGAACCTAAATATAAACCGAAAATCTTTGTTCTCGAAAATTATTTGCTTCTACTTTTCAAGAGGAAGTATATGAATAAAAAGTAAAAAACGGGCATGGTCAGTAAAAAAGTTAATGGAACGGATTCCATACATGAAAAGGAAAAGTAAACATTCAATTAAGAAATTGCAGAGCATTACCAAGAACCAACAATTGATCAAAAAGATATCCTGGCTTCAGGGAAGCAATAAATAATTTAGCATGACCTGGGAAATGGATAACGAACACAACTTAGAAATTCAAAAAAGCAAAAGACAATACCAAAAGAAATTATGAAAGTTATAAAAAAAAATCCAAGTACCGTGGTGGTCAGCCAAATGTTCAAGAGTGATTATGCCCCTGGTGTTGCTTGAGCCATTTACATTCACTACTACAGTTGTCGATGTTACGTGGCCACAGACTCCAGAAACTGTAGTGCCCGGTTTCATACTCTCAACTAATGATGACCTATAATGATTAAAAACATACAACTTTAAGAAAGACCCATCAATAACAGCACGTCAAAAGCGGAAGAAAAAGTATGATACAATTGGAACTGAATGCTTTAAAATCCACAAAACAAGGTCCACCATTGTGTTACTAAAATAAAACGTACCTTGACTGTGTTACATTGAAACTGAGGCTTATCGTGCGAGAAGAACGAAGATATTTTACAACTCGGCATTTGACAACTTGCTCAACATGGTATAAGGAACCAATGTCACCATCTGGACCCAAACCAAGTTCGGATCTGACAAAGAAGCAAATCATATGCATTTTGGTCAAGCCATCAAATTCAAAGATGGTATAATTCATGTAAATCCTTATTGAGTTTTTAGAAGAGAATTCAACACCACAAAGCAAATGTGCTGTCGCTAAAAGAATACCAGGCAACATGTAAAATATGAATTGCAAAAGCATTAAACGGTAAACCTTGAAACAAATCCTTCAACTCCATTGTAGAAACGAACAAAGCACCCATTCTTGTCAATCTTTGTAATCCATCCATGAGTGACCAATCCATCAGTTGCATCTGCATATGAACTCAGAATGCCCAGTTTGGACTTCACCTGAAACAAGGACAAAAGTTGATTGCAAAAATAGAAGTAAATATTTAAATGCTTAGGGAGTAAGATCATCATGAAATGCTTATATCTCATTAATCAAGAAATATTAAGCCAAGCAACATTTTCTGATCGTGAATAGAACTACATCCAACAAAAATCATATGATCAAATTAAAGCACATGGTTGAATTTGTATATGCACAACAAAAAATTTGTAAGAGCAAAGCATCCCATGGCATCATAACCATAACCAAATAATATTTCTAAAAATACAGAAAACGTGCAATTTCATAGAACTTAATGATCTTCATAAACCTTCAGTAACCTATGCATCCTGTAAATATATAGATTTCACACAGCAACTACTAATTTGAATCATGAATTAAACTAATGTCAGGATTGAAGTAAAATAAGGTAAAAGGAAAATAAAAGATAGAAACAGAGTAGAAGCAGCAGAGAGCTTACAAGAGTTTTTTTATGTGTGACAGATATTCTCTTTGATCTACAACCCAGGACTCGGAAAACTAATTCCACTCCAGCCTATAAAGGAGAATATTTAAAATTAAATTAAATATGATATTAGAAGCAATTTATATGTAATTGCCACGAGGAGGTGTGGGAAAACCTGGAACTTTTTTGGGGGTTTGGCTCTTTCAAACTCGGACATATGACGAAGTGGACATATTGCTTTCACACCACTAGAAAATTGCACAATTGCACCAGAACTTCTAACTTTAAGAATTTTAGCTTTGACCACCATTCCCGGCTTCACATCAGAGTGACTGAAAACCAATCCTTTTAGAGCACTGGCCTGCACAAAAGATGAATGAAGGCCATGGTAGGAAAAATGAAAAGGAAAACTCTTTCTTTCTATATGTCTTTATTCATATTCTTGTGCATATAGATGCATTCGCTTTATTTGTGGGTGTGTGTGTGTGTGTGTCTACATACAAAAGTTAACATTGGTCACTTCTTTGATCTATTATAATCACTCTTCCCAAAATTAATCGAACAAATTTTCCCATCCATTCCCCCTATTCATATTTCTCTTTCACTAGAATATATATATTTAAGGAAAAGAAAGTAACCTTCAGACTACCAATTGCAAGCCCTTCTAAATGCCTGTACCCCAAAATCCTAATAGGAACAACACTGCCTTCCTTGAAACTCTTATCCAGATTCTCAACGGCTTCGTCGAAAGCATCAGTGACCTGAAAGTTTTCGAAACGCAAACAGATAGATAGTGATGATGATGCATTAACAGTTTGTTCAAATTATTCAAACAAAACACCCTTACACTAACAAAGGCAGGGGTTGGCGGTTTGGTGGGAAGTTCCACAAGAAGTCCAAAGGCCTTATCAACCCTCAACACTTTAGATTTATCGAAGATATCACCAATTTTGACAAGCTGCATAGTGGAAGTACATATATAGGTGAGATAAAGAAACACAAGAACACCTTCACTAACATAGCAATATAAAATAATTTTTAAAAATAATAGCAATAATAATAACAATGATAATAATAACAGTAATAATAATGATGATGAGTTTATGGCGATGATGCAAAGGCGAACATTTGAAACCAAAGTCCAAAAACCATGAAGGCAGATAAGCATATGCAACTACATACCAGACCTGAGGTAATTATTATCACAAAGTTGTAATCATGGAATGCAAACATAGTAACTGATAAAGAATCATAATAACGGATATTTCTAGCGACCTTTCCTTATAGCTAGTCTTTAATCTTTCAGATGCAAAAATACCAGTTGCATAAGAAAAGCAAGCTTACAGATTTTGGGGCCATGTTTCCAACAAGTGAAGGGTTCAACGTTAAGCCAATAGCCCTAGTTGCAGAATCAATGAACAAAATGCGAGACTTGACCTGCAAATTGAACAAAAAAGAGAGCCTGAATAAATCTCAAAGTCTTTGAGTAAGAAATTGCAATGAAGATGATAGTATGACTAAACCATTAGCAAAAACATCCATGAAATAAAGAGCAAGAGGGCCTGAATAAATCTCAAACCTTTGAGCAAGAAATAATGATAAAGGATCAAAATTTTTAGCAAAGCAGCACAGCAAGTTACATTTCTTGGGGTGTGGGAAGGGAAAGGTGGAAGTAACACAAAGTTACCTTCATATTTATACTATAACCATTCCTCCAACTTGAACTGGGAATAGTATTGCTAAGATTAAAGATATCAACCTGCATTCAAAGCCAAAAATCCTGTATAAGACAATAACAGAAAAAGCATACTCATATGATTTTATCATGAAAAAAGTGAAAAAGACGCACTGTGCCCGTGAAGTAAGAAAGGAAAGACAACATGAGACCATTATCCAGTATTGCACTAACACGGGCATTGACCATCATCCCTGGACTAAGAGTGTCTATCGAGAATGTATTGGGTTCCGTATCCTGAAAGGAAAAATGCAGATTACAAGTAGGAAAATAATTATGTATCGTTGCTAGCAGACCATACCACAACTTTTGATATGACTTCTGGATCTGAATTCAAGTGGACTACTCTTCGAGCTCTGTCTACACTAGTAACAACCCCTTTTATGATCTGACCCATGCTTAATTCAGTTTTGCTTGTATCTTCAAATATTATAAGACAATCAATCAATGACAGTATCCTGAAACCTTAAGTCTTATTTGAAAAGATAAAAGCAATATAAATTGAAATTCAAAGAAAAGAAAAATCATGCTCTTCAATTATTTATACCCAAGAGCAACAAGCTGGATTATGAAGGCGTTCTGCACCACACAATTTTCAAGTATATACCAAATTAGACCAGTTATATGAGCGCTCACATTTTTGCATGAATCCAGTAAAAGAAGGAGAACCAAAATAAAGAACACAGCCATGGTCCTCTAGACTTTGGGTGTATGCATTCAATACCTAATTTCACATCAGAAAAGGAATGAACCAGTAAGTCTGTTCAATAGAGTGCCATAACTAATTGCCACATCAAAAGAAATATATTCCAATTCCTAACAGCATAATAGATCAATTAAATTGCTTTTCTTGCCGTCAAAACTGCAATTAGAATCATATAAATATAAATCACAGACCAAATTTTAGTTCCAGTTGAGGCATTTCAAATTCCTGATTCCTGATTGTTCTATGAGATGCTAATAAAAAAACAAAGAGACAAAAAGTAAAATTCCCTAAAATGAGAAAAAGTAGAAATATCAGCAGCCATCTTCTCTATGAACATCCATAATGAAAGAAAACAGAATATAATGACTTTCAACAGGAGCAAAACATACCATTCCTTCTTGTACGGCATCCAACGTCAAGCTTTTATATAACACTGACAGACGTAATGAAAGCCAGATTTTCACCTTTGACGCATCTTTTCTATCATCTTCAACTTGCAACACAATGCAGGGCACAAGTTGTTTTTCTTTATATAACTTAGAAAGAAAATTACTGGCCATATCCTGCCATAATGAACAAGAGAGAGAGCATAATAAGAAAGGCATTTACTTAATCAACTAAATGTGTGGAAGTAGGAAAGGATTATAGAAAAAGAATGAGAACAAGAATACCAACTCAATACGCAACAGTAAAATATATTTGAAAAAAAGTACCCCTCTCAGTGCATCCTCTATCTGAGGATCAACAGCATCACAAGCACGAACTAATCCCCTTAAGCCTCCAGGTAGACTAACTATAATATCTTTCTCATTCAGCTCCGCAATCATACCCCAGAGTTTCATCCCAGTGGATAAATTCTGAGAATTAAAAATGACTGAGCATCAAAATTGCCACTTTATCTTAGGCGATTATTAGAGCAGCAATGTAAGGTATGTTCCAAGAGAAAAGTAAACATAATTCTCCAGAATGAAAGATTGAAATAATTTGTAGCCATAGAGACGATATCACTTAAGATAGTACAGACGGCAGAATTAAATGTGATCTTGTTGATCTACAAGAGAAAAACCATACCCTTAAGGTGATCTTGTTGGCGAATCTTGGCATCTTTCCAACTACTCCATCTCCAAAAAGATGGCCTGAGCCATTATCTGCGGAAATATTAATACTCTGCGATCCCTTCTCCATCTTCCTTTTCTTTTTCACTCTGTGGTCCATCTCACGTTCCTCTACTTCCATGGTTCTACGCATCCCTTCCCCATGCACGAAACTTCTACCACCTAAAGTGCGTTAAACAAACAATCCAGTTTAGTCAGCCCAATAAACTATTTCCAGGATCTGACGAGCGTGATATTAAAACAAAAATACCTCGGGGGAAGTCGTCGTTGCCACCCTGAAGCGAAAGTTCATCAACCCAACTATCTTTACTGTTGGCGTGTTTCTTCAATGCCTTTCCATTCTTCAACTCAGGTTTGGTTTTAAACTTCTTCTTCATCATGATGCAATTTTCACGAATCAAATTGAAGAAATCGGTTCTAACGCTAAGGGGTTTCACCTTTCTACTGAACTTCTTCCGAGGGAATTGTGGGAAGTTTTAGGGTTTATGGCCAAGAAACTGTCTGAAATACGGGAGGGCGAGCGAATTGGCGGAGGGAGACGAGCTTCAAAATTTATTAGCCCTAAACCGCCTGAAAATTTGAAGCGGTTAAAATGTCTGAAATTTTGGGCCAAAAAATCGGGCTAGCCCATCTTAGCCCACAAGCTTTTAATATTTTTAAAAATTTAACATATTAAATCAATAATTATATTCTAATATATTAAATCTAAAGAAAATTTATACAATTTTTTTTAGAAAATATTAAAAAATCTATCGATTTAATTAAACATAATATTCAATCATTAAAAAAAAAAAAAATTGCTGGCCTATAAAAGATAAGGTTGGGCCAAAATTTGTGGGCCTTAACAT
>KE535048.1:0-10133 GCA_000441915.1 Genlisea aurea | reverse complement strand
CTTTTTTTTTTTTTTTTCAAAAAAACAAAAAAAATTATTGGTGTTTCTGCATTCTGGTTTGTGATTGCGGTTGATTTTGAACGTTTGTGACTTTAGAAAAGGGCTAGGGCTGAGGTGCGGGCTGATGATTTCACTCGGTCGGACAGACTCGGGGACGAGTTGGATGAGGAGAGGGAGGAATCTTCAGATGACTTTGAAGAACCTCGCAGGAAGGCTAGGAAAAGCAAGGCCACTGAGGGTGGATCAACGTCCGCAGCAGCTGCGCGTAGAACTAATCTGAGTTGGATCGGTAACTTGTTTGTTGATGTTTCGCTCGCTGTAGTGTTGGCTTTAGTTTGTGAGGATCTCATTTATTTTTTTTCCCCAGTTGACGGTTAAGAAAGTTAGAGGCTTCTTCGATTGGGCGTAGAAAATTGTCGTTATTATTTTTTCGAGGGTTTAAGTGTCGTCCATGAAGTGCTGGACTGATTTTCTTCAATTAAGATATTCCATGAATCTGTGATGGCAATATTACTTTTCTCCTAATTGTCTGTTTCATTGATTCGTCTGGAGTACTTGCCCATTGCATGCATTTTTTAGCATTTAGCAATTTTCGGTTGTTTTCCGCAGAGGTTATTAAAGGAGATACTAAGGAGATTCCTGGCGTGGTTAAATATTGGGTTGAAAAATATGAGAGGAACCGAAAGTCAGTCATAGCTGAACTTTTAACATTGCTTTTTCAGGTATTCATTTCATAATTCTTGGTTGGTTCAATCGTCTACTTTCAGACCATATATTTTCACACTTTTTATGTATACTTGCAGGCATGTGGTGCTAAATATCGTCTTCAGGAAGAGGATATTGATGAGGCTAATGTTGATGATGTGGTAGTTGCCCTTGTTAAAATGGCTAGAAGAGTATCCTTCAGTAAAAATTTCTGAATTTGTTGTTGGAGTTCAGTGATGGAAGCACGTTTATGAGTTTCATTTATAAATGGAAAGGATTGCTTTCAAATTTCCTTAACATTTTTCTAGGGTGATGTTGAAGACTACCAGAATTCGAAAAGAGATCTTAAGCATTTGAAAGATAATCTGGTGTATTTCTTGGATACTCTAGTTGGGGAGTGCCAAGATGGACCACTATTTGAAAAGGATGACCCATTGTTTGACAGGTGCTTGGACTACATTATAGCATTGTCATGGTAAGTTTATGTTTCTTTGAAGTAGGTTCTCTTTTACGCTGGCGTTATTTCTGTATACTCTCTTTTTTTTTTTTATTTGTAGTACTCCACCCAGATTCTATCGCCAGATTGCGACGCTTATGGGACTTCAACTTGTATCTTCTTTCATAAACGTTGCTAATAAGCTCGGTTCACTGAGAGAAACCACTCAGAGACAGCTAAATGCTGAAAAGAAGAAAGATGCTGAAGGACCCCGAGTTGAATCTCTTACTAAACGGCTATCCATGGCGCATGAAAAAATAACTGCCTTAGAAGAGATGATGCGGAAAATATTTACAGGGTATCCTATATACAGTTGGACGTTTTTCCCCTCCTGAAATTCAGTTGGGTTGACTTCTTTTTAATTATTATAGTACATCTTTAATGTTGTTGCAGGTTATTTGTGCATCGTTACCGAGATATTGATCCAGATGTCAGAATGATGTGCATAGAATCACTTGGACTGTGGATATTGTCATATCCTTCTCTTTTTTTGCAGGATCTGTATTTGAAATATCTGGGTTGGACATTAAATGACAAAGTAAGCAGTAGCAGTTATATAACAATTGAGATTTGAAATATTTGTCATTTTTTTTTTCAAATCATTAAGTTTGTTTCTTGTGGTCTTTTGTAATCCACAGAGCGCTGGAGTTAGAAAGGCATCGATTCTAGCACTGCAGAAGCTATATGAGGTTGATGATAATGTGCCGTCTCTTAACCTTTTCACTGAGAGATTTTCAAAGCGAATGGTAGAGCTTGCTGATGACATTGACATTTCTGTTGCAGTTTGTGCCATAGGGCTTGTTAAACAATTATTGAGGTACCTGGCTTTTGGCAATGGCTCAAATCTTTTGCTCTTCACTTTTACTTAAATTCAGGGCTTGTTAACTTGATCTCGCCTGCTTTGAATTTATCCTGATCAGCGATTTCCTCAATGATGCAGACATAGACTTGTTCTCGACGAAGACTTAGGCTCGTTATATGACTTATTAATTGATGACCCACCAGATATTAGGCGTGCCATTGGCGGACTAGTATATGATCATTTGATTGCTCTAAAATTCAATGATTTAAAATCTCGCCCATCAGGTTTTTCTGCCACTTTTAGCTTTGTTGATTTTTTTGTTCTAATATTTCCTTGAGATTGAGTTTCCTTTTTTTCACCTGTTTTGAAGGGTCTGATGCTGAAACTTCAGAGGTTTACATTAGTAGAATGTTGAAGATACTGAGGGAATTTTCAGCTGATCCTGTATTGAGTTTCTATGTCATTGATGATGTCTGGGATTACATGAAGGCCATGAAGGTATGTTGCTATAAATGAAATATATTGTTTTTTTTTCCCTTCTGTGTTAATTTATTGTATCTATTTTATTCAAGGATTGGAAGTGCATTATAAATATGCTTCTGGAGGATAATCCATCAGCTGAGCTTGATGATACAGATGCTGCAAACTTGATTAGGCTTTTCTCTGCTTCGGTGAGGAAGGCACTTGGTGAAAGGATAGTTCCTGCCACCGATAATAGAAATCCTCATCAAACCAAGGCTCAGAAGGTGATGATTCTATCTAGCATCCTTTTTTCTTTTTCTTTTTTTTTTTTTTTAAAAAAAGATTAAGAAAAAAAGAAAGAAAGAAATATATTAGGTTTAAAATTGCACATCAATTGATTTTTGAGCTTAGATGAAACCTATCATACTTTATCCTATGTATCTTCTTTTAACCATGCTAGGAAATGTTTGAAAGCAATAAGCGAGATGTCACATTTGCTATGATGAAAACATACCCTCGGCTTTTACGCAAATTTATGTCTGACAAGGACAAAGCACCTCCTTTGATCGAAATTATGGTTTACATGAATCTTGAGCTTTACTCTCTCAAGCGGCAAGAACAGGTAAAATCATTTAAGTCCGTGCTCAGCTTTTTTTTTTCCATTGAAACCATTGACCATATTTTTTTTATTCCCCCTTTTTTGGCAGAATTTTAAGGCTATTCTCAGACTTATTAAAGAGGCATTTCTAAAACACGGAGAGAAGGATTCTTTGCGATCATGTGTGAAGGCAATAAAATTCTGTGCTACTGAGAGCCTTGGAGAGTTGCAAGACTTTGCTTTAAATCTGGTTAAAGAGCTTGAAGATGAACTGATTGCCAAATTAAAATCTGCTATAAAAGATGTTTGGGTATAAATGTGCTTATTATATTCTCATTCCGGGAATGAATACTGGGAAATTAACAAGTTACATTTTTTTGCAGAATGGTGGAGACGAATATGCATTGCTGGTAAATCTTAAAAGGCTGTATGAACTTCAGTTATCACACAATGTGCCTCTGGAAAACTTGTATCAGGATCTTGAAAATGTTCTTAAAAGTTTCGGTAACAACATTGAGGATGAGGTCTGAAGTTTCTTTTGCTTTTTTTTTTTTTTAGTTTTGTTGATAATGGCTTATTCTTCGAATTCAGGTCGCTGCGTTTTTGCTTCTGAATATGTTTCTTCACGTTTCTTGGTGCCTTCACTCTATGGTTTCAAGTGACAGAGTATTAGAGGCATCTTTAGCTTCTCTTTTAGGGAAGCGTGATGCTCTGCTGGAACAACTTGAGCACTTTCTCGATAACCCTTCTAGACTTCAGAGTGATGCTGCCTCGAAGAATCCACTTGCATATCGAGTACGCTCTTTTGAATGAACAATTTTTTAAATCTCAATTCTCCCTCATGCTGTGTCTTTTGAGCTATGTATACTTGTATTTTTTTTTAGGTTTGTGGTATAGTTGCAGACGTTTGGAGTTTGTTCAGTAAGTCCAGGTTTGTGTCGACAAAGCTTGGCGTGTTGGGTTATCGCCCCGATAAATCATTGACCGAGAAATACTGGAAAATATGTGAGCCGCTTCTCAACGTCGCTGGTAAAAACTTGAAATTTTATGTAAAACTTCCTTCTGCAATTGTTTTTGGCACATTGTGCTCGAAAAGCTTTCTAGGATTTGATTTATATCTTCTCATTTATGCTCTTTTTGAAATATCTATTTTTGTAAGAAGAAGAAGAAGAAGAAGAAGATGATGATGATGATGAAGGGAACAGAGAGTATGTTGAGGAGATTAATGCAGATGCTATCATGTTTGGTCTGGCGAAATTGGTGGCTACTGATGCAGTTCAAAAGGTCATCGTATTTGAATATCATTTCGATTCAGTCTGAATGTCTGTTTATGTTTACTTATTTCGTCTCGGTTTCTCGATGCCTTTTTTCTTTGTTTTTTTTCTTGTAACCATGAAATGAGGCTTGAAATATGCTGTATTCTAACTGCAGGAACACCTGGCTCCGGAGATCATTTCTCGTTTGGGCCAATATTGTCCTAGTGTTTCTGAAATTGCTAAGCATCTTCTTATTGCCTTGAAGAAAAAGGGAGATGTTTCGGCAATTCTTGTTGAATCGTTAGTAATAGTAAGTTATCTCCGAGATTTTTTTTTTTTTTCCAGACAAGAACCACCTTCGGAATATTGCAGTTTTGTGGCTTTTTTTTCTTACAGGCCTATCAAAGACACCTGGTAGTAGCGTCCTCGTCTGGAGATGACGATTCATTCTCGAAAAAGGCGATTCAAGAGACGAAAGATCTCGCATCTCGCCTCTCCGGTTCGTATGTCGGCGCTGCTCGAAACAAGTACAGATCCGAGATCTTGAAAGTGGTGAAAGAAGGCATCAATTATGCATTTTTGGATGCTCCGAAGCAGCTATCGTTCCTTGATGCCGCGGTGGTGCATTTCGCAAGCAAGCTTCCTGCATCAGACATTCTCGAAATGTAAGACCGGACATTTCTTTGCGTTACGATCATCGCGATTCTAAAGGTTCCCGTTGTCTTTGTATTATCGCGCAGCATGGCCGGAATAGAGCGGAGAATCGTTAACCTGAATACGGACAAAGATCCTGGCGCCTGGCAGTCTTGCTATATGTTCCTAGACACTCTCCGTGAGAAGTCTCAGAAAAACGAAGCTGCCGGCGTCAATAAAGGTAACAACACACTGACTACTTTCGATCGCATCGCCTAATCTAATCCATCGTCTCTCTGACTCCGTGCATCTGTTTTAAAAAAGAAAAAGGGGCCGACGTGAAGGAAGGCGGCAGCAGCATTACGAGACGAGGGCGAGGTAGGCCTCGCAAGTTGCAGGGAAAAAATCTCTTCGAAGAGGAAAATTCGAGCGGAGAGGAAGAGTCCATCAGTGGTTCGGATCAAGATACAACTACTAATACAAATACGAAGCAAGAAGACGAAGACGATGCTACTCCACCGTCGACTCGGTCCGTCAGAGGAGGCGGAGTCGGGGCATCGTCCTCGAACTCTAAGATTACGAGGGTTGCAATGCTGCCGCAGCACAGTCGTAATAAGAACTCGTAGCAGGTTAGCAGTCAGTCAGTAAAGGATGAATGGGAACTCTTCTTGACGGCACATTTTCATCGGAAAGTGTAAGGTACATATCTCATCGTATTATAATTTATTTAATTATAGATAACGATCGCTTCGAATCGAACTTCGCCATATTATTATTATTATTATTATTAAAATCAACTTGTTGGCAGTGTTTGATGCAACTTCGACCGTTAAAACGACGGAAATTCGACTGCAAGCGAGAAGGAGGTATGCATTTATTTATTTGTAACATTTTGTTGTTTAGCTGCGTTTACGGTCCCTTGGCTGTGCTGCTTAGTTTAGTTATTTATTTGTGCTCTATGTTTGGAAACAACAACCAGTAGTAGTAAACTAGTTCTGGATCGATTACATATCGTTAAAAAATGAGTTCAGCAAACAGAATCTTTTTTTTATGGCTCGACGGCCAGCAGTTTGGCGGTATCCCACAGCACCCTCATCAGCCCAAGCTTCTTCTCGGCCTCGTCGAAGGTCTCCCCTGCGATGTCCGGCATCGGGTGAGGGAGCTTGGCAGATTTGGGGAGCCGGAGGTGGACGACGTCCACGACGCAGAGTCCGGAATGTTCCAGGCCGTTGCGGCCGCACCAGCTGCCCTGCATCTGGAACACTTTCCCTTTGCCGACCACGTCGTTGTCCTGCAGAAGGAGCACGCTCTGCTCCAGCTTCAGGTACTGCTGATCTGCTGCTGCTGTTGATGATGATCTGCTGATAAACGGTTTGTTGTTTTGAATAGTCGTAGGCGGCGTGTATCCTCCTCCTCCTCCTATATGGGATTGTTGGGAAGAAGAAGCAGCAACGGCAGCTTCGAGTGGGAAATCTTTGGTTGCTGTTGCTGCCGAGTCGCCTACTCCTACGCCTACGCCTACGCCTCCCGGTAAGTTATCTCCTCCCTTGGCCGCACGGGCCAGCCTTGCTTTTCTGTTGTTCAGCCTGTTATACACCACCATTAGCATTATTTATAAGGTGGGGTTTGGTTTAAAATAAGTAATCCGCAATGCTTATTATGGAAATAGGACTGACTACTTGGTTGGTTTGCTTAGCATTAGCATTTATAAGGTAGTAAGTAGTTGGGTCTATGAACTAGTTTAGTAATCCGATGAACGAGTCGAGCAAATCGAGTTTAAGCGGAACGGTGAAATGTTCGGCTCTGCTCGATTCGTTTTAAGGGTCTATCATGATCGATCCCCACACGTGTAGAATGGATCGATTTATATAGTTTATTAGAAGAAATGGAAGATCACGTACGATAGTTTAAAGAATTGTCACTCACCAATTCTTTAGCCTTGATGTTGTGACTTCCGCACCCTGTAACCAACGATAGCCATGTACAAGTTGTCATTTATATATATGTATGGTATCTATGTCATGTATATATGTATCTATATCTATATGAATGGAAAAAGAAGAAGACGACTTACGTGAAGACTGAGTTTGTCGGCCCAGGAGCGCAGCACTGCAGAATTCCGATGCATGTCGGGCTCCTCCACAAGGGCCGCCTCGATGAGCGCAATCTGCTTATCGTTCATGATGGCCCTCTTCCGTTTCCTCTGCTGCCCCTTCTCGTCGTCCACCACCCCCTTATCGTCATCCATCATACTACTGCTCTCTTCGAAACCGCCGCTGCTCCTCTTATTATCGCGACGGCCGTTCCCGCCTCCGTTTCTAGTACTCGAATCCGATCCGCTCGTTTCCAACGTCGCGATGCGGGCATCCTCGTTCGTGTGTTCGCCTCCTGCTGCTGCTACTGCCAAAACTGCATCGTCGGCTTTCCTAGCGGAACTCGTCTCCCCGTCCACAGACTGGTGATGATGACGATGACGACGAAGGTCATTGCCGGTGCCGCGTAGGAAACCGACATTTTCCGGGTTTTTCTCCTCTGCATTGGCATCATTACTGTCCTGACCTGGAGCAGCAGCCGATGCTTCACGTACTGGGGATGATTGAGTTCCTAATATCAACGCATCCTACAAAAACACAATTCTAAACCAAGTAAAATAACAGTGATGATGATATATAAACACAATTCTCATGCTATACGCCCGACTTATATATATATATATATATACATCGAAACTTTTCGAAAAGGCTTTAACATTCTAACGGCATCGATCGAGATCAATTCAAAATTTAGAGTGCTTTTATAACCACAGTAATAATATATAGTCAACAAAACACGAATGCGTTTCCAATAAAGTCGGTCGAAAACCATCATCATTCACGTGTTTTCGATATTAAAAAACTTGCATCGGAGACGAGGGGCTTAAAAACAAAGAAGGTAGAGAGATAGGGAGAGAGGTTTACTTGGTACATTTGACGATCTTCAGATGCCGACGAGGAAGCGATCCTAGCGTCGAACTGGCTCATGAAAAGCCTAAACAATCCCAATAGCATAACCGGCATAACGAGAAGGAAAATAAAGCCGATATATATATCACGGAATCTCATTGTTTAGATGATATACCTGAGAAGCTGAACATCCTCCTCGTTCAGAAATCTGGGAACTAAAGACTCTGCATGACTTAACAACAAGCCTGTAGTAGATAGCAAATATTAATCACAGAAAAGAAATGTTCGTTTAGATGAAAAATAAAACGGTTAACGGCAAATGCTGTACGTATATTCTTGCTAACGGTCGTTTTTTCGGCTCTGTAAGTAGATTGCGATCCAACAGCCGATGGCTCCTCGGTTTCCTTCTGTACGAAACGAACAAATTTGTCGAGGAAGAGATCCTTCTCGTCTGAAAATTCAAAACAACACAGATTATTACATTTGAACGAAAAAAATGAATACAAAAGCTGAATGGATACAAATAGGGGGAAGAAATCGGTACCTTGGCATACATCAGGAACGAAGCAATGAAGGTTTGCTATAATTTTAATCAACAAAGACGTCCTCAGATGGGCGTAGGATGCTCGAGGTATGCTAAAGATGAATAAAATTCCAGTGTGAGAATCCTGTAGAAAATAATTTATTTAAAAAATAATAATAATAATAATAAGGCATACTCCAAAGTCGCATCATCTTCGCAGAGAGGAATATCGGATGAACACCAGTAAGAGAGAAAATCTATATGTGGGAGTAGAAAAATTGCAGCCAAAGTTTCCGTCTGAAAACAGGATGAAAAGACAACACAAGTTAGGAAGACTTGAAAAACGTAAAACGCTGAAAAAAACAACCATGGATAGAATCTGCATAAAAATGAATGCATGGCATGAGTATCAGAACGAATCACAAATAGGGCGAAGATACTTTTCTCTTACAAGTTTACGCCACCTAGTTCTCACGGAAAATCATAAAATGGTCACAAGGTAACTAAAGGCGTCCTAAATATGCTGAAACCTCAAACTAGAGGTGAGAAAGTAGATGGTCGAGTACTTCCTACGGTAAAATAAAAGGCCTTCTACAAGAATTACAGGTGATACCGAAACTCAATTATTCGAGCTATCATTGGATCTGGAATTTCAAAAACGACACTGCTAAGCAAATATAATAAAGGGAAAAGTAACGAGACAAAATCGAGATTAAATTACAGGATAGGAAATGCAAGGCAAAAAAGTATATATTAGTTTATGACTTACGAAGTTGATTGTGATGAATGAACGGAAGTTGGAGTCGTCAGAGAAAACATCAGTTAGGCGCATGGCATTGAGCTCAAGTTGCCCTCGTGGGTAGACAACTTCAGATGATGCATCTGAAAGCCTGGAGTCCCCGCGGAACATGTTCTTCAGTAAATCAAGCACCTAGAAAAAAAAAGGGGGGGGGGGAATTTTACAAAGAAAAGGATTTTAAACAATAAAGCAGCCAATGGACTCTGTAACCAAATTAAATTCACTAAAACATCAAAAAGATGTCTAAGACCTGAATAGCGATCGACTTTGTAAGATTCTGACTTCCAGGGCTACTAGCGACCTCATCCAAGTAGGACACGCTCTCAGCTTCACAAAGATGCAAGAGCTGTGCAGTAAAAGATGTTTTCAAACCTTGAAGGCTTAATTAACCACATACAAAGCCACATGCAAAGTCAAACAAATGCGCGGCCTCTATAAATTCTTTTTTAACGAGTGTATTCCAATGATGAAAAGACAAATCCAATTTCGAGCTGAACCACTCACTATTGACAAAGTCCTGGATTTCAACCGAGCGACAGAAGCCATATATGATAATGACATGCGGGAGGGCAGTATCCTTAAGTTCATAACTGCCTGGACAAGTAGAAGTATACCTCCATTGTGACATAACTCCTGGAGTTTATCATTAAAACAATGTAAGAAACGAGAATGTTGCTGGAAAAATAAGAATTGCAAACAACTTGAAATACCCTTGTATCACTGTTGACGTTGTCCAAACATAATACACATAATAAGAGATAGAAAAATGAGGAGATGAACACGGGTATCAAACAGATATTTCTCAAAATTCCAATAAAAATCAAAAGAAATATTGCCATCATAGTGAATTTCTAAGCTGTCAAACAAAATTAGACAAAAAAAAAAAAAAAAAGGAGAGAAGCAAAAAAAAAAAAAAA
>KE535006.1:0-26937 GCA_000441915.1 Genlisea aurea | reverse complement strand
ACTTGAATTACCTACTTATATAGGTTTCGCAGAAAACCAGCTATCCTAGTCAGTGTTGTCTTTCACTAACTTACCACAGTTCTTCGGATATCTTTACAACGATAACCCGTTCGGGCTTTTATAACCCTGACTGTAGTAAGATCACCAGGCTTCGGGTCTAATTTTAGATACTATTTCATTATTTCATAATTGGTTTATCTAGGCATTGCTGCTCGCATCTAATATTAACTTGCTGACCCATTATGCAAAAGGTACGCTCTTATTTTTTTTTAAATTTACTCGAGCTGCTTATAAAACTACTATTTCAAACCTTTCCTTCACAGTACTATACGCTGTCGCTTATATATTATATTTAGCCTTAGAGGAAGGTTCCCCTTTATCTTCAAACAGGTTTTGCCCGTTTTACTTGTTTAATTTATCAGTGGAATTTATTTACAATTTCCAAGTAATGTTAATATTTTATTATTACAATTTATGAATCATTATATTCTGATATTAATATAGGCTGTTCTACTTTCATTCACACTAATCGTAGAATCTCGTTTGATTTCTTTTCCTAAAGTTACTAAGATATTTCAATTCACTTCGTTTATTATTATTTAATTTATCTAAGAGTTAATGTGTTCACTAGTATTAACTATTTATTTTAAACACAAATTAAATGTCTTCTCTCTTTAATATATAGCCAGGCATCCCTAATAGTTTCTTTATATACTTTCCTATAGTTAATATAGAAATACCAAATAAATATCACATCGCATTACTAATAATACCTTACTTATAGTATAGAAGTAATAATAAATAATTTATTACTTTTATTACTTCGGATTATTATGATTCGAACATAACAATTCCTCAACCCAAATGAGGCGCCTAACCAACCTGGCTCTAATCCGTATTGTATTTAAATAAAAAACAGAGAATATCCGATTCGAACGGATGCGATCTATAAAACCAAATAAGTTTCAAGCTTATCACCTTAAACCACTCGGTCAATTCTCTTTTTTTGTACAAATGATATTGTAAGTTTATTTTAGTATTTAATTATAGTAAGTATTATATGTAATAAATAAATATGCTATTACTAAATATTATTATGTATATCTATGATTCCTCAGAGACTTGAACTCCAAACATACTCTTATCAAAAATACGCTTTACCAATTAAGCTAAAGAACCTTACAAATATTATATTATTGTAAAAATACATTTGAATATATATTTTTGTCTATTTAAACTATACTTAATTATAAATAAGAATATTGTTAGCTATAAAGTTATTATAAAATAATAAAAATTTTATAAATTAACATCAAGAGCACTCAGATTTGAACTGAGAACATAAAGTTTGAAGCTTCAAGTTTTACCGTTAAACTATGCTCTTTATATTTATTTATTGTTAATAAATCTAGATATTGAAATTTATATATCGGAAAAGAGATGATTCGAACATCCAGGTGTATAACACAATATTTAGCAAATATCTCGCTTTACCAATAGCAACTTTTCCTATTTAATATATTAATAAAAAAGTAATAAGTAATCATAAAGCTTATTAAAATAATAAAGTTTTTTAATCAAAAAATAGTTAGGTTTTACGGCCAGCCGAATTCGAATCGACACAAATCGTTTGGAAGACGAAAGGTCTACCATTAACCTATGGCCGTATTTCGCTTTTTTATAGACTATAAATACTCTACTCTTAAAATATTATTTATAACTGTAATAGCTAAAAATGTTTAACTTAAACACTATAATAAAAAGTAAATAATATTAAATTTAAGACCTATGGGATTCGAACCCACATATCAAAGATTAAAAGTCTCGTATTTTACCATTAAACTAAAGTCTCTATTTTTATATATACTTTTTATAAAAAAAGAAAAAATATTTTTTTTCTTTAAATAAAATATTATTAGCTGAAATATTAAACAATAATTTAACATCAGGTCTAAATCTACCTATCTATTAAATGATTAAACATAAATTATCTTGACTTAATTTAGGTAAAATACTTCTAAATTATTCTTCATCTTTTTTAAAGATTTCATATTTTTATTATTTATATTTTAAAAAAGAAACATTTATCTATAACTACTAAGAACCTCAGTAATATATTGAGATAAATAAGAAAAGTCAAACTACATCAACAAAGTGTCAATATAATATAGAAGACTCGAGACCTAGATGATGATTATCAGTTGAATGATACGCAAGTACACGTCATAGACCAACTGCAATAAAAGCTGTACCAATCATAACATGTAATCCATGGAACCCCGTACCAAAGTAAAAACATGATCCGAAAGCACCGTCACTTATAGTAAATGATGATACAGTATATTCTATACCCTGAAGGGCTGTAAATATAACAGCTAGTATAACTGTTGCTACTAAACCGTAAAGAGCTCCTGCTCTATTACCTTGAATTAAAGAATGATGGGCATAAGTAACTGTAACGCCTGAAGATAATAATATAACTGTATTAAGTAAAGGTAATTCAAAAGGATTAATAGCTTCAATTCCCATTGGTGGTCATTGAGCTCCTAATTCTACGGTAGGTGATAAGGCGCTATGAAAAAATGCTCAAAATATAGCTAAGAAGAATAATATCTCTGATACTATAAATAAAGCAACACCCATGTTTAATCCTCTTTGTACAGCTAATGTATGATTACCTATGTATGTACCTTCACTTATAACATCTCGTCATCAGAATGACATTGAAAGAATAACAGATACAAAAGCGAATATTAAGAATGTATTTGCATTACTAAAACCATGCATTGTTAAAACTCCTGTAGTTGTTAATGTTAATAATGCAATACTAGTAAATATAGGTCAAGGTGATGGTGATACTAAATGAAAAGGATGAGCCTGAAAATTACTACGAGTTAAATTTGTCATTGTTATATTTTCAATATATATATATATAAATAATAATAGTTTTATATAAATTTATTATATGTATTTATTAGTCTTAAACAAAAAATATATCTATATTTCTTTACGAATTCTAATAAAACCTGACTGAATTTAAAAACAACTATTATTATTTAATAAAATTATAATAATAATTAAAACTATCATTAATAATTATTAAAGTTATATACTTTATATGTTTAGTATATAATTTTAACTATTATTTTTTGCATACCATAGGTATATAATTATAGATAATAAACACAATTTATAATTATAAATTGTGTTTATTTTATAAGGAATAGGTGACTTGAACACCTAACCTACCGTGTGTAAAACGGTTGCTCTACCATTAAGCTAATCCCTTTATTATATTGTGTACGGGTTAAGTCGGACTTGAACCGACATAGTATTTCTTGACAAGAAACTTCATTACCAATTACAATATTAACCCTATTAGTTCATATATATTTTCAATATAACAATTAGTATTAATTTAATTTAACAAAAAAAAAGTATATAATAAAATTATACCTCAAATATCTATATCTCTATAGTAAGAGTATTATTCATATATGAAATTTATGCCCAAAACCAACAAATAACTAGGTATACTTAAGAATAAGACAACTAAAAATAAAAGAGAAATAAAAACCTTCAATTTAAGACTTTGAAAATTCTCCTGTATCTGATTCGAAGTCTCGAGGATTGTATGGAGGAAATAGTAATTAAAAATCTAAAACTTAGACGTGTACAAGATTCGAACCTGTAGTCTTTGTGGCCGAAACACAACACTTTACCAATTAAGTCAACACGCCCTTATTTATATGGGTTTAATCGAGCCCTTAAGATGAATTGAACATCTATCAAAATATTAACAGTATTTTGCTTTACCATTAAGCTATAAGAGCATTAAGCTTTTATAAAAATATTCATTTATAGGAAACAAGAGATTCGAACCCTTAAAAGTTAATTACTATTGAGTTTACAGCTCAACCCATTTTACCAATAATGGAAGTTTCCTTATAGTTTATAAACATAAAGTCTATAAACATATTTATTTTATTGTTCAAATTAATCAATCCCGTGCAATTTCCACTACACGAACCATATTTCGACTTAACACCAATTAAAGTCACGCATTCGAAGGTTATTTATTAATATATAAAAACTGACCTAATTATCATAGGATATAATTAATATTAAACCAAACTTATTGCACATACTTCTTTCAGCGCCTGACGAGTGGTTAGTACCTAGATGAGATTAAATCCACCGTGATATACTTACTCACGATTACTAGTAATTCCTTTTTCATGTAGTCGAATTTCAGACAACAATCCATTTTATATTTTGCTTTAGGGGTTAGCTCCAATTTACATTATTGCTTCCCTTTGTACAAACATATGTAGCACGTCTATAGCCCACAGTATTAAGGTCATGATGACTTGTCTTAATCCCTATTATTATGTCTAATTTTAAAATAGACTACTTTATTTCAATTTGTTGTTTTAAATAAAGCAAGGGTTTACGTTAATTTAATGAATCTAATCAATGTTTCACAACATTAACTAAAGACAGCCGTGCAACACTTGTAAATTATTAGTAATAAAGAATAAACTAATAAATTATTCAAACTGTGGTAAGGTTTTTCGAGGATTATCGAATTAAATAACATACCTCACTACTGGTTTCAAAAACGGTCTAATGATTTCAGTTCCTGTGTTGCCACATTACTCTTGAGGTGAAATGCTTACACTTTTATTTATACATTAAATTTTTCTTATTAATATATAACATTTATAATTTTCTGCTTGGACTACTAGGGTATCTAATCCTATTCGCTCCCCAAGCCTTCGTCCCTCAACGTCAGTTTATATATAAAGGTTTGTTTTCACCGTTATCCATTCTACCAGTATTAATACATTCTATCTCTACACCGGTAGCATTAATATTTACCTTTTCTATAAAACTCTAATAATATTATTATTATATTATTGTCTAGGTACCCTTTAAACCTAATAAAGATGAATAACACAAGTCTTACTTGTATTACCGCGACTGCTGGCACAAGATTTGGTCAAGACATATAGATAGAAGTTTGTCATTATCAATTATCTATCTAGAATTTTATTTGACATAGTCAATATATATGAATATTTTTATAAACATATACTGGTAAATTAATACCATACATTCCTCTAAATTGCTGGTTCAGCCGTTAGGCTATTGACCAATATTCCTCACTGCTGTACAATTCATATTGGGATTTTTTCAGGCCCAATGTGGTCAATAAACCTTTCAGATTTGACTACAAGATTAAGCTAGTTAATGTATTAATTTAACTATTACTTACTTGATTATATTTAAAATAACTTAAAGCAAAAAATAATTTTTCTTTATAATAAAAATATAAATTTTAAATCAATTTATTGTACGGTTATAAGGGATTTTTTCCCTTACTTTAAGATAATTAAAATAAATAATACTCACCTTTACACCACTTTAAATTGTATATATTACAAATTAACGTACGATTAGCATGTGTCAAGCCTTTAGATAGCGTTCAATCAGAGCCATCATCAAACTCAAAAAAAATAATAAATATATATATAAACTTTTTAATTTATATATTACTAATATAAAAACATATATTAAAATATGTGTATTATCCTGCTACATATAATAATAAGAAGGCCATCATAAGTGCAAATAATCCTGTCGCTTCTGAAAAAGCAAAACCTAAAATAGCATAAGCAAATAATTGTCCTCTTAAAGATGGATTTCTTGCTACACCTAAAATTAAAGCTCCGAATACTACTCCAATTCCTACACCTGCACCTATTAAACCTGTAGTAGCTAATCCTGTTCCAATAATTTTTGCTGCTTGTATCATTTCTATTTAATAAATAACAATATCTTAAGATTATCTATTATAAGTTTACCATATATATATTAGTATTTATATAATAATTATTATTATGTATATAATAATAATCATATAAACCAGGAGAGAAATTCGAATTCTCATAATTAATGCATGAAATTAATGTTTTAACCTATTAAACTATCCTGGCTTAAAAAAAAATTTTTTTTTATTAAAAAATTACTATTATTATGGGCACAAATAAAAAGGTTTTTATTTATTATTAATATAACTAAAGTAAAGTTTAATGACTTATCTCAACAATTTATTATTATTTTCTTCATATAATATTTATATATATAAATATATTTATTAAACACCAGATTTTCTCGTTAAACAAAAAAAAATTTTTTTTTTTTATTTAACATTATAATTATGTACCACATAATCATGTATATATATATTAATGTAATTCTAGTCCATCTTTAATATAAGAACAAGATAAAACTACAAACACTTGTGCTTGTATGAAAGCAATACCTAATTCTAATCCTGAAAATGCTATTATGAATGCTAAAGGAAATAATCCTAAGAAAAAGAATATAAATCCTGAATTCATTATATTATATGTAAATCCACTTAAAATATTTAATAACATATGACCAGATAATATATTTGCTGCTAATCTTAAACCTAATGATATGTTTCTAGCTAAATATGAAATAAATTCTATTAAAACTAATAAAGGTAGTAATCCTAATGGACAACCACTAGGTACAAATAATGAAAAAAATTTTAATCCATGTTTAGCAAAACCTAATATAGTTGCTCCTAATACAATTGTAAAACTTAATGAAAAAGTTAATATAAAATGACTAGTAGGAGCGAAACTGTAAGGTATAAGACCTAATAAGTTATTTGCTAATATAAATAGGAATAGAACATACATAAAAGGAAAGTAAACTTGACCTTTTTTTTCACTAATCTGACTAACAACTATACTATATACAGTAGAATATATAGATTCTTGAAATACAGATCATGAATTAGATATTATTTTGTTATTATTTGTAGCTAAAACACTTAATATAAAAACCATATATCCTCCTATTAATATATAGAATCCTATATTTGTTAATGATATAGAAAGATTGCCCATAATAGGTGCATCTATACTTAAAAAATTTCTTATTTCAAATTGATCTAACGGACTTATTATGTTTTCTAAGTTATTGATTTTATCCATAAAAATCTAATATATGATTTAAAAGTTATTTAAAAAACGAAAAATATAAATATAAGTTTATTATATATAATTTAATTATATTGGTATGAAGATAATATATAAATTATAATTTACTTATAAAAAAACGTGTTGAATATAAACGTACAAATCTAGGTAATATATATTTAGAAAATACATATATTAATATTACTATTACAGTAAAAGCAAATACAACTTGATTTATAAAATAAAAAGGTACTAATTGTGGCATAAAAAATGTATATTTAAAATATTTATTGTCATAATAGTAATATTATAGCTAAATTAAAAGTTTGAATTAATAATTGATAAATGTTAAAAGGATTAAGTAGCAGATATTAAAGGGTGAATACTCTGAGTTGAACAGAGAATCTACTATGCCACATACAGCCGCTTTACCTTTAAGCTATACTCACCTTTGATTTATTATGTTGGAGTGATTCGAACACTCAATAATAAATACCAAAAATTTATGACTTACCTGTTAGTCCACAACATATATCATATTTTTTAATATATAGATAACAAGATTCGAACTTGCACGGATTTTATCCATTCCATCCTAAGTGGAAACTGTCTACCATTTTCAGCATATCTATTGATTATATAATTTATCTTTATTAAGAAATAGGTGACTTGAACACCTAACCTTCCGTGTGTAAAACGGTTGCTCTACCAATTAAGCTAATTTCTTTTTATCTCAATTTGCCCAAGGTAAGATTTGAACTTACAACCTAAGCATCTTCAGAGCTCCGCTCGGCCAATTGAGCTTCTTAGGCTTTTATTAATAGTATAATTATAATGAAATATATTTATATGTTATGGAGATATTAGGACTCGATCCTAAAATAACGATATGCAAAATCGCAGTTTTACCAGTTAAACTATATCCCCTAATATTATTAAACTATTAGAATAAGTATTTAATATATGTAACAATTGTTTATCCGAAAAACGACTTGAACGTTTACGATTTTTAATCAACAAATCTTAAGTTTGTCCTGTCTACCAATTCCAGCACTCGGATGTATCTATAAGACCAGAGTGATTTGAACACTCATCTGAGCTATCATGAGCAGCTTGCTCTACCAATTAAGCTATAGTCTTTTTATTATTTTTTATACGGACTTAGGATTTGCACCCAAATTTTCAGGTCATGAGCCTAATATGTTACTATTACATTAATCCGCATTTAAATAGTTATAATAATAAATAACTAATATAAGATTATATAATTATAGTCATACATCATTTAATTAATTAGAGAAGAATTGTATATTAAGAGAGAAGCATAATAATGTATACCGTCTAATACAGGAATAGGATATATTCCTAATATAACTGTAAATAATACTAATGTTATTAATATTGTAAATTCTCTTTTACTTAAGTCGGGTATATTAAATTTGAAGAATTTAGAAAATGAACCACCAAATGATATACGATTAAACATATATATAGTATATGCTGCACTAAATATAATAGAAGAACTAGCAAATATACCAAGTAAAGGAGATCTTTCAAATGTACCATATAAACTTAAAAATTCACCAACAAAGTTTAAAGATAGTGGTGTACCAGCGTTACCTAAACATAGTATGAAAAATAAGATAGAGAATAAAGGCATTACTTGTGCTATACCTCTATAAAAGCTTATTAATCTTGTATGAGATCTATCATATAATATTCCACCAGCACATATGAATAATCCTGAAGAAACAAATCCATGTGCTAAACCAAGTATAATACTACCTTCGATACCCTGTATTGTATTGCTAAATACACCTAGTAAATATACTGCTGCGTGCGATACAGAGCTATAGGCAATCAATTCTTTTACATCTATTGTTCTTAAAGTACTAAAACTAGCATATATTATAGTAATAACACCTACAACATAAACTAAAGGAGTAAAAAATAAATAAGCTTTGGGTATTAAGGGTAATATTAATCTTAATATACCATATAAACTTAATTTTAATACGATAGCAGCTAAAATAATACTACCTGCAAGTGGTGACTCTACATGTGCCTTTAACAATCATATATTTAAAAATATTGTAGGAGTTTTTACGGCAAAAGCTATAAATATTCCACCAAATAAAAATAATTGAGTAATATAATTGAAATTTGTTTTATATAAAGCATCAAAATCAGTAGTACCCATAATTGAAGACATTGCAAGTATAGACAATAGTAAAAATAAAGATCCTAAAAGTGTATATAAGAAAAGATAAAAACTAGCTCTAACTCTATTATTAGAACCAAACATTCCAATAAGTATAAATAATGGAGGTAGAATACTTTCGAAAAAAATATAAAACAATAAAATATCTAGTACCATAAACACTGCTAAAAGCAATGTTTCTAATAATAATATTATTATTACAAATGACTTAACATTTTCTGAAATTGAATTTCAATTAGATAATAAAGAAATAGGCATTATTATTGTAGTCAAAAGAACAAAATAAATAGACATTCCATCTATACCTAAATAAAAGTCAAAATTATTTATACTATAATATTCTTGTACAAATTGAAATTGGTTATTACTGAAATTAAATAATATAAATACAACAATAGATATAAATAAATTAATTATAGTTGTTGCTAATGCAATAATTTTTGTCTGTTTAATACTTATTAATGAATTATGATTATATGTCATTGAAATAGCGAATATACCTATTAAGGGTATAAGTAATAATAGTGTAAGTAACATAAATATACAGTATGTAGTTTACAAATATTCATTTTCAGAAAAAATTAAGTATATATATATATACTAAAGTAAGATAATAATAGTAATATTAAAGATGAAAACAAATCTCAATATATGTTCTAACCTAATATTAATATTTTAATTAAAACAAGTATACATTACTAGGTACGTCGTCAAAACTATATATTATACATGGGACTAACACAATAAAAGCTATTACTATTGGTAATAGTATAGTCCAAGAAAATGACATTAACTGATCAAAACGTATTCTAGGGAAAGAAGCTCTCACTCATATAAAAATAAATATCATTATACATGATTTTAAACCTATAGTTAAACCAAATATCATACCTTCAATAAAAGGATTAGATAATAAAGCATTATAATATATATTTTCTATTTGTATGAATAATAAATTATCAAATAAATAACCACCTAAAAAAAGTATAGTATTTAATATACATATAAGTACTATACTTGCATATTCAGCTAAGAAGAAAAATACAAATATTACTGCAGCATGTTCTGTCATGAAACCACTAACTAATTCTGATTCTGCTTCAGCTAAATCAAAAGGAGCTCTGTTAGTTTCTGCTACAGAACCTATAAAAAATATAATAAATATAGGAACTAAGGGTACTAAAAATCATATTGCTTTCTGAGTCTCTATATTTACAGTTAAATTAAGATTTCCTGTTAATAAAACAACAAGTAAGATAGCTGAACTTAATATTAACTCATAACTTATTAGCTGTGCTGTACTTCTTAATGAACCTAAAAAAGCATATTTTGAATTTGCAGACCATCCTGCAAGTAATATACCATATGTAGCTAGTGAAGATACTGCTAACATATATAATATACCTAGATTAAAATCTCATATTGCTAAACCGGGACCATATGGTATTACAGCATATCCTAATAATGAAAAAACTAATGTTATAATAGGACCAAGAAAAAATAATATAAAGTTTGCCTGTGTAGGTGATATGTATTCTTTTAAAAGAAGCTTTAAAGCATCTGCAAATGCTTGTAGAAGACCGTAATAACCAACAATATTTGGACCTAATCTTCTTTGCATACTTGCCATTGTCTTTCTTTCAGCTACTGTAACAAATGCTACAGTAAGAAGTGTAGGTACTATCACAAGTAATACTTCAATAATAGATACAAGAGTAGGTATGTATAACATTTAAATAAATATATTACTAAAATATTTTATACTAAATATTCAAAATAAATATTTAATATACAGTATATATTTAGATTTAATTAAACTTATTAAAATATTATTAATATTACAATATTATAATATTATATATATATAATTATTTAGAATTAATTTTTTTTTATGTAAATTAATATATAAGAGAACTTTGTAAAGGTAAACTTGCAAAAGCATGAGGTTTAGGTGGACTGTTAAGACATCATTCTAGACTGATATAAACTCTATTTAATAATACTTGTAAATAATCTGTATAGAATTGAGGAGTTAATCATGGATATCTCGATACACTTTTACCTCTAACTAATTGATTATATAATATATCTAAAAATAAGAATGTAGCTACCACAGAAATAATTGATCCAAAACTACTTACTTGATTTCAACCGGCAAATGCATCAGGATAATCACTAATTCTTCTAGGCATACCTTGTAGACCTAAGAAATGTTGAGGGAAGAAAGTAACATTAACTCCTATAAATAATATTCAAAAATGAACTTTACCTAGTAATATATTATAATCTAAACCTAACATTTTTGGTACTCAGAAGTATCATGCACTAAATAAGGCAAATACTGCACCCATACTTAATACATAATGAAAGTGAGCTACTACATAGTATGTATCATGGAATGCTATATCAAGAGAAGCATTTGCTAATACTACTCCACTTAAACCTCCTATTGTAAACATAAATATAAATCCTAAAGCAAATAACACAGATGGTGTTAATACTAAAGATCCTCCATAACAAGTTGCTAATCAACTAAATATTTTAATACCAGTAGGCACTGCAATTATTAATGTTGCAGCAGTAAAGTAAGCACGTGTATCAACATCTAATCCTACACTATACATGTGGTGACTTCAAACAACAAAACCTAATACACCTATAGACATCATAGCATAAACCATTCCTAAGTATCCAAATACACTTTTATTAGCACTAGCTGAAATAGTTGTACTTATTACACCGAAACCTGGTATAATTAGTATATACACTTCTGGGTGTCCAAAAAATCAAAATAAATGTTGATATAATATAGGATCACCTCCACCTGCTACTTCAAAAAATGATGTATTAAAATTTCTATCTGTTAATACCATTGTAATAGCACCTGCTAAAACAGGTAAAGATAATAATAATAAGACAGCTGTAACTACAATAGCTCAACCGAATAGTGCTAATTTATGTAATCTAATACCAGGAGCTCTCATATTTAAAATAGTTGTTATAAAATTCATTGCTCCTAATAAACTACTAACACCTGATAGATGTAAAGCAAATATACCTAAATCCACACTAGGTCCACTATGACTTTGAATACCTGATAATGGAGGATATAGAGTTCAACCTGTTCCTACACCGTTTTCAATACTTCCTGCAAATATGAATAATATTAAACTAGGAGGAAGTAATCAAAAACTTATATTATTTAGTCTAGGAAATGCCATGTCAGGACCACCTACCAGTAATGGAAGAAGAAAATTACCAAATCCCCCTATCATTGCTGGCATAACCATAAAAAATATCATTATTATAGCGTGTGCAGTTATAATACTATTATATAATTGATTATCAGCTATATATTGTACTCCAGGACCAGATAGTTCAAGTCTAATTAATACTGAAAATGCTGTTCCTAATAACCCTGAAAATAGAGCGAATATAAGATATAATGTACCTATATCTTTTGCATTACTAGATAAAAATCAACGTTCTCATCATAATGATATCTTCTCAGTCTGTAATTTAAATATGTTATTTAAATTTAATTTATATAAAATTTTTTCTTTATTATTGTATGTATAGTACTTTTAATCTCTGTATATCCAATAATAAAAATATTATTGTACTATTATGCAGAATTATTATGTAATTAAATTAATCAATATTTATAGTTAATGTATTTATACAATATCTATAATCGGGAATTAACAAATTAATATGTTAATATTTTTATCTTCTTATAAATGCTATTAATAATAACTAGATTATAACTACAATATTATTATTACATAACATATTTTTAGTTATATTGTAATAATAATAATAATAAATTATTTAGTTATAAATTAAATAGTTAAAAATGTTAAAATAATTTTTTATAACACTACTTAATTAAATAATAATATTCAAAATCAATATCATTTAAGTTAATAATATATTAACTATAAATAGAAATTACCTAATAGGATTTATTTTATAAATGTTATAGCCTAATATAAGTATTGCACTTATTTCTACCGATTACAAAACGGTTGCATTACTTTTATGCTAATCAGGCTTTTTTTTTTAATAACCCACCTGGGGATTGAACCCAGGATATGATAGTGAAAGTATCATGTCTTAACCTCTTGACTAGTGGGTCTTTATTAACAGATTGTAAAAAAAAGTATATATTTAAATGTATAATAAGTATAATATTTAGTTATTAATAAAATTAGTACCTTTTACCTGAATATATTATTATAATTAAAGTAAAGGCCTATATAGTTATTTGTTAACTAATAATTATAAGTAGTTAACAAATAACTCGTAATATTAAATTACGTATATTTAAGAATATCTTAAAATAAAATTCATGCCTATATGCATTCAGCATTTATTTATAACTAACATAACTTTTCTGCAGTGCCTATTATTTAAATAAGTTAGTTAACTTACTTAGCGTCACTTTTATTTAATTTAATTGGTATTGATAATTAATCAGATCCAATTAACTTGAATTAACCAAGCCACAACTAGCTTAGATTATTACAATCTACCTAGTGGATATAAATAAAACATTGTTAAAAATGGCAAATAAACAACAGATAAATCATAGGTTAGCATACTCAACTCCTTTCGTACGAAGAGGCTATTTTTATTTTATTCTAATTTCCTCTAGAAGATAGAAACCATACTGTCTCACGACGTATTTAACCCAGCTCATGTAGCCTTTTAATCGACGAACAGTCGAACCCTTCATGACTTCTGCATTCATGTGGATAGGCTAAGCCGACATCGAGGTGCCAAACTGCGCACTCAATTTGTACTCTCTGGCGCAATTAGCCTGTTATCCCTAGCGTAACTTTTTCAAAAATCCAAGACCTTTCCTTTCTGAATCTTGTGATCATATGCCCTGCTTACGCAACTGATAGATTTGTAAATCAAACAGTAAAGCAAGATTAAGCCATTAAACTTTATAAGTTATATCAAATTCATCTTATTACATCTAAAAAGTAATAATATAAATATAAATAATACTAATATTAATAATATTAGATAATATTTAATTAACATTTATTTTCCATATAGTTAAAATCTTACTTAATTTAAATTATCAGTCTAACTTAATAGAATAATTATCGGATATATTATATATTAATTTATTGCAAATAAAATTACATAATTAACTTTGGATACACCCAGGTACTTTTTATGGGATCTGTGCCCCGCATAAACTATCTAATAGCCACTATTTTTATAGTATATTCATTAATAGAATATATATATATATTTGAATAGTTATAGTCAATCCTATTCAATCATTTATATTATTTATATTAATCTTACAATATAAATAATATAAATAAAAAGATAAATATTTGTTATTTTTATATTCATAATATATGAATCAAATATAAATTTATTGATATTATTACCAATATGACTACTTAATATGGTATACCAAGTAAAAGTATTTCAATTTTAAATTATCAATTACATTATATGCTACAACTCGTATAATCATATTTAATAACTACAAATAGTAAAGCTGCATAGGGTCTTCTCGTCTAACTAGAGGTAAACTGTATCTGCACAGTTATTCCAATTTCACTGAGGCAATCATTGAGACAGTTGTTGTATCGTTAAATCATTCATGCAAGACCGCATTTAACGGCCAAGGTATTCCGCTACCTTAGGACCCTCATCGGTAAGGCCGCCATTAATTGGGGTATCCTATGAAACCTAATTTTTATAAATTAAGAATATTAGTTAGCCGGCCAACATCGGGCAGAAATCACACTCAATACTTTGATTTAATATCTTATGCAAAGTGCTTTGTTTTAATTAAACAGTCGTACAACACTATTTTATGTCTCCTGTTATTTATATAAAATATAAATAACGGCACACCTTATCCCAAAGTTACGGTGTTAATTTGCTGAGTTCCTTAATGATTGTTAACTCAAACGCCTTTGTATACTCTACTTGCTCACTTGTGATAGTATTTAGGTACGGTTATTTATTTTATTTTCCAGAACATTATATACTATATAATGTCATTTTCCCATCATTCAATCCTTTAGGATATTAAATTTAGGGGCCGTTAATTATTAAATACCATAAGCTTAAGGCGAGGGGATGTCCCTTTTTCGTTACTCATGTCAACATTATCTCTTGAGATAGTTTTGCATTATATAAATTTAAAAATTTAATATAAAAAGATAATAAAAGAAAAATTCTTTTAATAGAAAATATACTCAATGTTCTACTACCCTACAAGTAAATAAATAATTATTTACTTATAAACAAGATATAAGTATGTTACTTAGATCCTATAAATCTTTAATGCTTTTAACTTAAATTAACCAGTGCTCTGTTACGAGATCTTTAAAAAATGACCGCTTCTAAGCCTATTTCCTGATTGTATCTGAAAAATACTTCCTTTATTTCACTTAGTAACAATTTTAGAACTTTTAATTCTTGTTCTGGGCTGTTTCCCTTTAGACATACAACCTTATCGTACTATGTCCGACAGCTTGAAATCCATTATTGTCTTTCCGAGAGCAAATCATCACTGATAGAGTCTTCACGACCCCCCAATATATGTAAATTAACTTTTAAAGTTTAAATCTACCTGATATCACAATTCTGTACCTACTATAATGTAATTCAAGTCACCTACTTAAATAGGTTTCGTAGAAAACCAGCTATCCTAGTCAGTTTTGTCTTTCACTAACTTACCACAATTCTTTGGATATCTTTACAACGATAAACCATTCGAGCTTTTATAACTCTGATCATAGTAAGATCACTAGGCTTCGGGTCTAATATTAGATACTTATTCACTAATTAAATAATTGGTTTATCTAGGAGATTATATACTCTTGCATCTAATATTAACTTGTTGACCCATTATGCAAAAGGTACGCTCTTATAATTTATTTAACTCGAGCTGCTTATAAAACTACTATTTCAAATATTTCCCTCACGCTACTTTTTCACTATTGCTTATATATCATATTTAGTCTTAGATAAAGGTATACCTACATTCAAACAGAATTGTTTCCATTTTACTTTAAAGACTATTCTGCACGATTTATTAAATCAATGTTATCAGAATCTCATTTGATTTATATTCCTAAAGTTACTAAGATATTTCAATTCACTTTGTTTATATAAAAGATTTCTCCAAGGATTAAAAGATTAACGTTTTTACACATTTTAAAATCTAATACTCTTCCTGTGATATATAGCTTTTATATCCATAATAGTTTCTTTATATACTTAAGATTGTTTTTATACAATCAAATATCACATTACATATTATATACAATATTAATATATAAATTATTCGGGTTATTATGATTCGAACATAACAATTCCTCAACCCAAATGAGGCGCCTAACCAGCCTGGCTCTAACCCGGTTTTAATAATTTGTTGTTTACAGAGAATATCCGATTCGAACGGATGTGATTTATATAACCAAATGAGTTTCAAGCTCATCGCCTTAAACCTCTCAGCCAATTCTCTTTATTTAACTAATGATTTCTCGATGACTTGAACATCGAACATATTCTTATCAAAAATACACTTTACCTATTAAGTTAAGAAACCTTATAAATATGATCAAGAGTATTCAGACTTGAACTGACAACTCGAAGTTTGAAGCTTCTTATTTTACCTATTAAACTATACTCTTAAATATAATAATTTATTGTATGTATAACGGAAAAGAATGGATTCGAACCATTATATGTTAAAACATAATATTTAGCAAATATCTTGCCCTACCTATAGCAACTTTCCCTTTATAAATCGAGCTAGGTCGGCTACGATCCGACATCTCCTTTCTCGACAAGAAAATACTTTACCAATTAAGTTACTAACTCTATACTATTAATAAGAACTATGAGATTTGAACTCATATAATAATGATTAAAAGTCATATGCTTTACCATTAAGCTAAGCTCTTTATTAATTTAAAATATTAATAACAATAAATTATTTTTTTTTTTTACAGCTAACTGAATTCGAATCAGTACATATCGTTTGGAAGACGAATGGTCTACCGTTAACCTATAGCTGTTTTTTTTTTTATATAAAAATACTAATAAAAAATCATAGAAAATAAATGATTATTTATTTTTTATTAATATAGATAATAAACTAAATATTATTATTATTAATATGTTATTATCAATTAAATAAATAAAAGGAACTGATATATAAAGCATGAATCCTACTAATATATATAATGCATACGATGTAATAACACCTGTATCTAAGTTAGATATATTTTTACTTAATCCAGTTAATCCTTTTTCTAAACCAAAAGGACCAATTAATTCTATAGAACCTTTATCAATTATTTTAGTTGTTTGTCCTCCTAAATTTAACACAAGGTCTGTAACATATTTATTATAGTATAATTCTACTAAGAAACGTTGGTTAAAAAAACCATATAAATTATATCCAAATCTTGATAATTTAAAGTAAATTAATAATTTCCCTATAAATTCAGATATTATTAATGATAATATAGTTAATAATATAGTAAAAATAAGAGGTAATATTTTAAATATAGTAGAAACTCCAAACTCAGTATTTATCATAATCTCGTGTGAAAAATGTATAAATAAACTATTATCATTAAAGAAATCACTACCTAATCCTATAAATATATCTTTAGTAAAATAACCAAAAAATATAGAAAAAATAGCTAATATTATTAAAGGTATACTCATAAATATATCTCCTTCATGAGCATTTTTATAATTAATAATAGGACCATTAGGATTAGATAAAAAAGTTAAAAATAGAACTTTTACTGAATATAGTGTAGTAAACATTGCACCTATCATTGAAATAAAATATATAACAATACTAGAAAAATAAAATTGTCCGTATAATGATTCAATTATTAAGTCTTTAGAATAAAATCCTGTCATGAAAGGAAATGCTACTAAACTTAATGAAGCTATAAGCATCACTGAATACGTTAATGGTAAAAAAACTCTTAATCCTCCGTATTTTCTAAAATCTTGGTTATCTGATACAGCATGTATAACTGCACCAGCACCAAGAAATAATAAACCTTTATAGAAAGCATGATTTACTAAGTGAAATATAGCAATATTATAAGAAGATAATCCTATTGCTATTACCATCATACCTAATTGACTCATTGTTGAATATGCTATAACTTTTTTAATATCTTGTTGAAATAAACCTATAAGTGAACTAAAAACAGTTGTAATAGCTCCTATTCATAAACATAATAATAAAACAGTATTACTATATTCTATTAAAGGCGAACTACGCATTAAAAGATATACTCCTGCAGTAACCATAGTTGCTGCATGTATTAATGCAGATACAGGAGTAGGACCTTCCATTGCCATAGGTAATCATACATGTAGTCCAATTTGAGAACTTTTTGCCATAGCCCCTATTAATAAACAAATACCTATAATAACAATAATATTTTCATTTATTACAGGTGCAATTGAAAATATTGTAGAATAATCAATGTTTCCAAATGTTCATAATATAGAAAACATACCTATAGTTAAAAAACAATCTCCTACTCTATTTGTAAGAAAGGCAGAAATAGAACTTTGGTTAGCTGCTATTCTAGTGAATCAAAAACTGACAAGCAAATAAGAACAAACACCTACACCCTCTCATCCTACAAACATAAGTAAATAATTATTCGATGTTATAAGTACTATCATCATAAATGTAAATAGACTTAAATAACTAAAAAATCTTTGATTATGAGGATCATGACTCATATATCCTATAGAATATAAATGCACTAATAAGGAAACTATTAAAACAGGTATTAGCATAGATACTGTTAAAGAATCAAAATTAAATGCTCATAATACATTAAGTGTTTCAGATTCAACTCATTTAAAAAGTTTTATACTCACAGGTATCTTATTTAAACCTACTTCTATAAAAGAAATAACAGAGAAAATTGTTGTTATTAATATTAATGTACATGTAATTACATGTGATCCAGTTACACCTATTTTTCTACCAAAAAAACCAGAACTTAATGAACCCAATAAAGGAAGTAATAATATACTTAAATACATTATTTAAATTCAATTGCTATGCTTCCTCTTAATCTATAGAATGCTACTAATATACCTAATCCTATTGCAGATTCTGCACCAGCTATTGAAATAATATATATAGAGTATACTTGTCCTAATATATCATCAAATAAAAAAGAACTTAATAATATAAGAAAAGTAATAGATAATAACATTATTTCAATTGAAATAAGCATTAATATTATATTTTTTCTATTTAAGACAAAACCTAATACTCCTATAAGAAAAAGTATTAATGATAAATGAATTTTTTATTACATTTCATAAAAGCATGTTAAAATACTAATAGTTTTTTAACTGTATATAATATATATCTTATTGGATTATAAATATATAAATTTTCTTTATATAAAAGCATTTGAAAAAAATAAAATTTATAATGTAATTAACGTTTTTTTTTTAAGTAACGTAATATTTTTAATATTACTGATATTGTATATTTGGATATATAATAATTAAATAATAAATGAAAATTTATATATAAGCGGAAATGTTAATGTAGTTAACAGGTACGTAATTAGTGTATAAAACAATAGCTGTAATTATAAATATACAAGATCTAAATATAAAGTTCCTTATAAGCAACTTAGTTACAAATTTGATAGATAAATTAGAAAAAAAATCATTTACAGCTTCATTTATTTCATATGTGAATACTTTTATTAGATCAGTATCTAATGGATATATTAAATAAGACAAAAATATTTTTAATATATTTATTATGAACCTCAATAGTATACTGACAAAAATAAAAAAAGTCATACTACATCTACAAAATGTCAGTATAGTATTCCAGATTCTAAACCCAAATGATGATTTTCAGTTAAATGATAAGCTAAAATACGTCACATACCTACTGCTAAAAATATTGTACCTATGATAACATGTAACCCGTGAAATCCAGTTCCAAAATAAAAACATGAACCAAAAACACCATCAGTTATAGTAAAAGAAGAAACAGAATATTCAACTCCTTGTAAACTAGTAAACACTATAGCTAATAATATAGTAAACATAGATCCAAATAGAGTAGCATTTCTATTTCCTTGTATTAATGAATGATGTGCATAAGTTATTGTAACACCTGATGCAAGTAATATAACGGTATTAAGTAAAGGTAACTCAAAAGCATTAATAGCTTCTATTTCAATAGGAGGTCATTGACTACCTAATTCTACTGTAGGTGATAAAGCACTATGAAAGTATGCTCAAAAAATAGCTAAAAAAAATAAGGCTTCTGATACTATAAATAAAGCTACACCCATATTAATACCTTTTTGTACAGCTAGTGTATGGTTACCTAAATAAGTTCCTTCTGAAATTACATCTCTAAATCAAAAAAACATACTAGAAACTAATAGTGTAAAAGCAAAAAATAATCAATATCCTGCACCTAAAAATCCATGCATAAATAATACACCTGAAGTAGTTAATGTTAATAAACTTGTACAAGTATATAATGGTCAAGGAGAAGGAGATACAAGATGAAAGGGGTGTCCTTGAAAATGACTTCTATTTAAGGCTGAAATTAATACTAGTTTTTTTAACATTAGTGCATAGAATAAAAGTTTATCTTATTTTATTTTTAATTTGTATATTACTAACATAAGACTATAAACTTTTTATAATTTATATTAAACTATATTACTTAATATATTATTTATTATTATAATTTTGTTTTATTTTTATTTATATGTAATTCTATTAAACTATTTTCTAATAAGCTTACTAAAGGTACTATTATTAAAAAATGTGAAAAATATAAAACTGTACTTATTTGACCGAATTCTATAAATGGTGATTCTACGTGTTTTGCTCCTAATTGCATTAAAATTAAGAAGTTAGCTACAAATATATAAAATACTATTTTACTTAAAGGTCTAAATTGTAAACCTCTACTTCTTCCTATATCTGCATAGGGCATAACTAAAATAATTAATATAGCAGAAAACATTGCAATTACTCCTAATAATTTATTAGGAATAGATCTAAGTATAGCGTAAAAAGGTAATAAATATCATTCAGGTACTATAGCAGGTGGAGTCTGCATTGGATTAGCCATAACATAATTTTCACTGTCTCCTAATACATTAGGCATAAAGAATACAATCATTGATAATACAACTAAAAATAAAAATATTGTTATAAGATCTTTGAAAATAAAATAAGGGGCAAATGGTAATCTATCATAGTTACTTGAAATACCTAAAGGATTATTTGATCCTGCACTTTCATGTAATGCAATTAAATGCATTAAAGCTAATGCAGCTAAAATAAAAGGTAAGACAAAATGTAGTGCAAAAAATCTATTTAAAGTTGCATTGTTAACTGAAAAACCTCCTCAGATAAATTCAACGATATCTTGTCCTACTCATGGTATAGCACTCATAAGGTTAGTTATAACTGTGGCACCTCATAAACTCATTTGACCGTATGGTAAAACATAACCCAGAAAACCTGTAGCTATCATTAATAATAATATAATAGTACCTAATGCTCATACAAGTGTTCTTGGAGCTTTGTATGAACCATAATATAATCCTCTACCTATATGTAGGTAAACTAGGAAAAAAAAAGCTGAAGCTGTATTAGAGTGTAGATAACGTATTAATCATCCATTATTTACATCTCTCATAATATGTTCAACTGAGTTAAATGCTTCTAATACACTAGGATTATAATGCATAGCTAATGTAACACCTGTTATGATTTGTATTACTAAACATAATCCTAAAAGAGAACCAAAATTTCATAAGTAACTTATATTTGAAGGTTCAGGTGAATCTATTAAATACCCATTAACTAAACTAATTAAAGGATGACTTTTTAATAATCTCATATATATTATGTTAACATTCTAATATATAATAAAAAACACAAGAGGGGTAAAAACATAAACAATGAAGCTATTCATCACGGAAATAATTCTATAATTTCTGGAATTATCTCTGGATCTGTATTAATAACTCCTACTGTTCTAAAAGTCATGATATAAATTTTTCAAATGATATTGAATCTATGACTATAGGCATAGAACTGTGTAGTATTCCACATATTTCTGAACATTGTCCAAAAAATGATCCTTCTCTATTAGCAAGAACAGATACTTGGTTTAATCTACCAGGATATGCATCACATTTTATACCTAATGCAGGACAAGCATAAGAGTGTATAACATCTCCAGATGATATTATAAATCTTACGTGTGTCAATTCTGGTAATATAACTCTATTATCAACTTCCAACATTCTTAGACTTCCGTTTTCTAAATCTGATTCAGGAACTAAATAAGAATCAAATTCTAATTCTTCTCCATCAGTATTAAGGAAATCAGGATATTGATAACTTCAGTATCATTGATGTCCTTCAACAAATAATGTTAATAATGGATCTGTTACTTCATCCATTAAATACAATAATTTAAAAGAAGGAAAAGCAATTAATATTAATATTAATGCAGGAGAAATAGTTCAAATTAACTCTATTAATGTACCATGATTAAGATATTTGTTACTTATAAGGTGTTTATTACTAACGTAATTTCTAATAACAGATATTAGTATTCAACCTACACCAAATAATATTATAACTAAATAAAACATTATATTATCATGTAATTCTACTAGAGCTTCCATTTGAGGACTAGCACTATCTTGGAAATATAGACCTCATGGTCTAGGAGCATCACAATAATGAGAAAGTTTTGTGAAAGCACTAAACATAAATAAAAATTTAGTATATGTTTAATATAAAAGAAAAGTATAGAAAAAGACAAATATTAAATTTAATATATTTTTAACATATTTTGATGTTTAAGGAATTGTTATTTAATAATTTTATTGTTTTATAGTTATTATTATAGCTCCTACCATAGCTAATAATAATATTAAAGATGTTAATATTAATCATAGAGGATAACTAGTGTACATTATATTACCAATAGTTGTTATATGGGATGTTTCTGCTAAAGACCCATCTCATATATGAGAAGTAACAAATAATGGATCATTACTACTAGATACATTAAATAATAAAGAATTATTTTCTATATTTTTAATTAATTGTATATGTTCTATAAACTTAATTAAATTTACATCTTCTATATTGCTATTAAATGCGTTGTGCTCAATTACATTGTAGGGTAATATAGTACTAAGTATTATATAAAAAAAAATACTTATTAATATAGCTAATGGTATACTGTTACTATTATCACTTGTAAGTTCAGATATTCTAACGTTAATAAGCATTAATATAAATAAAAATAATATTGAAACTGCTCCTACGTATACTAATAAATAAGATAAACCTATAAAATTAATACCTAAAATCATTAAATAAATTGCTATACTTACGAATAATCCTATAAGAAATATTATAGATGTTATAGGATTTTTAATTACAATAACTAATACAGCAAATAATATAGATATAAAAGAAATAATATCTATTACAGTATAACTTAAACCGTTAATAAAAGTTTCATTTATTATAAATTGATAAATAATAAAATGTTTTAATTCTAAATTTATAGTAATATATTAATATCAGTTAAATATTTTTAATAGAGTATATAAATAAATAAATAATTTTTATTTATTCATTTTTCAATTAAGATGTAAATGTTTGTCTACTTTCTATAGAAAGTGCATTTTTACCTAATTCAAAAGCAAATCCTAATGTTAATACTAAAAAGAAAATTAACATTATTATTAAACCGAATATACCATTAACATATGCACTTACTATAAAGGGATATACTAATAATATTTCTAAATCAAATAATAAAAATAATAATGCAAATATGAAGAAAGAAATACTAAATTCACTTCTATTTTGTCCTAAAAAAGAATGGAAACCACATTCAAATGCACTATCTTTTTCTTCATAAGGGTTATGTGGAGCCAATATTAAATTTACACTTAATAATATAATAGCTAGTATAGGTATAAACAATAAAAAAAATGTTTGACTTGTCATTTATGCTTTAAATAAATTTAGAGTTAAAATATTAACTACATTAAATCATATGGTTGGCATATATATGAACAGTATAAGTAATAATGTTAATATGGAGATAGTTATACTAAGAGAACTATTAAGAGATTTATTTGCAATTGTATTATTAATATTAAATAAGAAAAGCTTTTCTATTTTTTGAGATAAATAATTTTTACCTATTTCAATACTATTACCTTTTAAATTTATATCATAACTGCTTCTATAGAAAAACATATTTTTTATTAAACTTAAATAATATGCTGCACCTATAACACTTGTTAAAATAGCAATTATTACCATAAATATATAACCATTGTCCAATGCTGCACTAAAAATCATCTGTTTAGCAAAGAAACCTATTATAGGAGGTATACCTGCGAATGAAAATAGAGTTATTGATAGACTAATAGAAATGAAAGGGTTTATATAAAAGTATCCCTTTATTTGTTCAATCAATTGAACAGGTGAATTATTTTGATCAATTAATTTATCTTTTTGCTTTTCATTTTTGTATGTGTATAGATATAAAGAGTATCCAATAGTCACTAAAATTATAAATGCATTTAAATTAGAAATTGTATATTGTAAAATATAAAATAAATAAGATTGTATAGATTCAGTACTATTTATAGATAATGCAAGTAAAATAAATCCTACGTGGCTAATTGTACTATATGCAAATAATCTTTTTATTCTAAATTGTGTTAAACCTAATATAGAACCTATTATTAGAGATAGTAAACTACTTAACAATAGTATATTTTTTCAAGAAAAATCAAAAAAACTATATTCTGTATAATATACTAACTCTAAAAAGAAAATTAATATAGATATTTTCGTTACTATAGCAACATATGTAGTAACTATTGTAGGTATACCGTCATAAACACTTGGAGATCAAAAATGAAATGGTGCAGCGCTTATTTTAAATAAAAATCCTACAAATACAATTACTATAGATATATGTAAATAATATGGTTCATATCAATTAAATATATGTTGTAAATCTATGTTGTATAAATAAGAATCACCACTCATACTACTTATTATATATATACCGTCTAAATTAGTTACACCTGAATTAATATAAAATAAAGCTGAGCCTAAAAGGATAAAACAAGAGGATAAACCTCCTAATAAGAAATATGTCAATCCACTACCAGTAGCTAATTCAGAATCTCTATATAAAGTACATAGTATATATAACCCATAGCTTTGTAGCTCAATAGATAAAAAGATTGAAACTAAATCACTTGTACTTATTAAAAATATAGCTCCACAAATTATAAAAATAATAATTAGTGGATATTCTATAATATTAAATTGGTTGTTATTCTTTTCATAAAAAATCTCTTTATTTCATACATATTGATAATTAATTAAATTTTTTTCTCTATCAAATTTAATTTTATAATAAGGTGAGTTATAAAAAGATAATTCACTTGGACTTATTAATGAAAATAATTTATTAATATCAGATATCTTTGTAAAAGATGATATACCTATAATAAGTTTTCTAGGTATAAACCCAGTTAAAGTTAATATGATAGAACTTATTATAAATATAAACATATTAAATGAATGAGATAAACTTGTTACATTAAATAATCCACCATATATACCTATACCATTACTCAAAGGTGATATATATAAATTATTTATTAATATAACACTTATAGATATAAGTGCTGTAATAGTAGCTTTAGAATACAATATAGATTTTCTTTTTTCTGTTGTAAAAGCATTTGAAAATAATAAAAAAATTAATAGTGTAATTAACATTGTTTTTAGTAGTATATGTTGTTTTAAATATTAATTATAAAGAAAAAGTAATATATAAAAACACTATATAACGATAAATAATGTATACCGAGTATAAAAAAAATATACTCAAACATATAATTAGGTTATTCCCACCCAGGACTTGAACCTGAATCTAGATATTAGAAGTATCCTGCTCTACCATTAAGCTAGTAAGAATATAAAGTTATTATTCAAGATTTGAACTTGTATTTATTAAGAATATCATGTTTTACTATTAAGTTAGTAATAAAATAGTATTAATTGTAAATATAAAGAGATATGGAGGAATTGAACCCCGTATTTTCGATCTGCAATCAAAATGTAATACCTTTTACAACATATCTCTTAATTGTTAACCTTTTTATGTAAACATGTATAAGATTTGAACTTATAACTATTGCGTCCGTAGCACAACACTCTACCAATTGAGTTAACATGTTATAAAATAAATTTAGTGTTAAGAAGCCCTTAATATGAATTGAACATATATCAAAATATTAACAGTATTCCGCTCTACCGTTGAGCTATAAAGGCTTTATTTAGGAAGAAAAGGAATTGAACCTTCGACAGCCTTAGCTATTGAGTTTACAGCTCAACCCATCATACCAACAAATGGAACCTTCCTTGAATTATTAATAATATATATATCTTTTTTTAATAAAAGCATTTGAAAACTAAGTAATTAAATAAAATTATAAACACTAAAGAATAATAGTTTAGGGGGGGGGCTGTTAATGTTTATTAATCCCGTGCAATTTCCACTACACGAACCATATTTCGACTTAACAC
>KE534588.1:0-15596 GCA_000441915.1 Genlisea aurea | reverse complement strand
GTATATTTTATCACAAAATTAAACATAAGATTATAATAAAATTATCATATATATATATATATATGTCTCGCACACACATATGTATCGCGACGGTTGCGGCGTTACACATAAAAAAAAAAACACCCAAAAACTTACCTTGATTTCATGAAGAACCAACAAAAGGATTCTTATTCTAAAAATATCAAAATGAATAGTTTATCAGCTAAAGATAAAAAAACAACGTGTGTTCTTGAACTGAGTTTGGATGAGCACAAAAATAATAAATAAATAAATAAATAGAATAAGATGAAAAGGAATAATTCATATCATTTCAGAATCATATCAATATATCTTTAAAAAAAAGGCAAAAGAAATAAAAAAAGAAAAAAGTATATTCCCAATACAACCGTCCTAGTTAGAGATTCATCGCACGTTAAATAAGTTATAAATTTCGAAATCCAAAAATCAGATTAAGAAAGAATTAATCGTGACAAAAATCGGCATCAATCACTAAAATTATTTTAATAAGCTATTTTTATTCTTTTCCAAAAAGATAACTTTCCTTTTAATCATCAATAATTACACAACTTTTCAATACCAATACCCGATACTTTTTATTTGCTCACTATCAAAATTTTAAATAATTTTAAAATTCTGTATAAAACCTAATTGGAAATTTAAATAAAATAATTATTAGGGCTAGAAGCCAAAGCCACGTCATCAACCGTAAATGCTTATATATATATATATATATGACGATTTTTGGCCGCTTATTAGCTTTTATATTTGTGGGCGAAGTTTTCTTCTGAAACGCTGATGTCTTTGAAGAAAGTCGCGGACTGTGCATTTTTCTCGCCGGAGAAGTCGCCGGCCTTCGTCAGAGAGTACGATGCGGCGACGGACAAGGCGGCGGTGGAGGAGCTCGAGAGGCGATGCGAAGTCGGTGGAAAGACGGCGCTCGTCACGGACCTCATGGGTGCGTCTAATTGCCCTATTTATTATACGGAATAGTTCGAAATTAAAATCGAGAGGGGATATGACGCTTTTACCCTCTTATACTTTTATTTTTTACAAAAATGGCTCCACCGGCGTTAAGGATTGAAATTTTTTAACGTCTGGAGATCAAATTTATTTTATAATCAAACAATCGAATTATTATTATTTTTTTAAAAAAAAAAAAAAATCGAAAAGATAAAAAACATATAAAATATACGAAACTAATCAATGAAAATATGAAAATAAAAACAAAAAGAATTGAGCGTTACTCTATTATTGTACGGATATAAGTAGTTGGACCATACCATCAATCTTAAAAAAAAAAAACATTTTTCACTATTTCTATAATTAAATGACATATAATCAAATATCGAAATCTGTACCAGATATAGTAACTAAAAAACATATACATATAATTATATATATATATTTATAAGATTAGTATATATAATATTATATATAATATTGAAAATGGACTAGACACTATTTTCATAATGCACCAAAGTCTTAATCGAAGAATTGGAATTCTTCACACGATGTGTGTGTGGAATTGACATTCACTTTATTTTTAATCACTATTACATATTTTGAATTTATCAGGCGATCCATTGGCTCGAGTTCGGAATTTCAGTTCACATATTATGCTGGTAACATTATTATTCATCAAAAATTCGTTAGTATTATTATTTTTTTTTATTAAGCCATGTGCTTGATTTTTTTAAATAAATAAAACAGGTGGGAGAAATTGGGGCCGGAAGGGAAATAGTTGGAATTATAAGGGGGTGTATAAAAACAGTGACGTTTGGAAGAAAAGGGACTTTTGTGAAACTGGGCTACATTCTTGGGCTAAGAGTGTCACCAACATACAGGTTTTTTTGTTATGCCAGTTAGTTACTTGTTAAAATGTAATGGAGTAGTTATGGTTGAAATTTGTGTGTTGGGGGGGAATGCAGGAGGTTAGGAATAGCGAGAAAGCTGGTGGAAGAAATGGAGGGATGGTTCATAAAAAACGGCGCTGAATATTCCTACATGGCCACCGAATCCAACAACCTTCCGTCTCTGAATCTCTTCACCAAGAGATGCAACTACGCGAGATTCCGAAACCTGACGGTTCTCGTTCAACCCGTTCACCACCACCGCCATCCCCTACCCTCCGACGTCCACATCCTCCGCCTCCCCCCCGCGCTGGCTTCCTCCGTCTACCGCCGCCTCTTCCGCGGATCCGACTTCTTCCCCCAAGACATCGACCGCTTGCTCGACAACGACCTCAACCTCGGCACCTTCATGGCCGTCCGCCGCCGCCGCCGCAACCCGTGCGACGACGACGACGACGACGACGAAGGAAGAACCGCCCCGGATCCATCGTCGTCCCCCTTCGCCGTCCTCAGCGTGTGGAACACGAAGGAAGTGTTCCGGCTGAGGGTGAAGGGGGCGTCTCCCCTGACGCGGCTGGCGTGCCGCGGGACGAGGTTGGCGGACGCGATGGCGCCGTGGCTGAGGATCCCGTCGGTCCCGAACGTGTTCGAGAGCTTCGGGTTCTACTTCGTGTACGGGGTGTGCATGGGGGGGGGCGAGGGTTGCGAGGGTCTGATGAGGGCTCTGTGCAGGTGGGTGCACGACAGGGCCGGGGAGGACGAGGGGTGCAAGGCGGTGGTGGCGGAGGTGGAGAAGAGCGACGAGGCTGCCAGGAGGGCGATTCCCCATTGGAGGAGATTCTCTTGGGATGACGATGTTTGGTGTGGGAAGAAACTTGGAGGAGATGATGATGATGATGATGATGAGTGGTGCATGGATCCATCGCCATCTTCTCTATTTGTTGATCCTCGTGATGTTTGATCATCAACATTTTGGCTTTGATATATCATCATTTTGTAATAGTCAATTTGTGATTAAAAATTTTAAAATATCAACCAAAATTGATTATAAATCTAAATAAATATTTTTTGGCGATCAAACATATATATATTTTTTTACGTCAATATAAAACAGCTTACTCGCTCTTCCGGTGGTCCTTCCGGTAAAGCGAACCAACGCAACAAAGCACCATTCCGAGGACGTACCCTATAACGCCGCCATAACTCACGCAAACCGGCCACTCCTGCCACGGTCTCTCCCAGTCGAGGGGCATCGGCCAAGCGCCAAACCAGGCTCCGATAACGGCTCCGTGAGCCGGTATGCACACCATGAAGTCAGCAACTCCATTCCACCTGAAGACATTAGAAATCCTCTTAAACAAACTAAACCGAAAATCCCCGTACTTTTTTTTAAAAAAAAAAAAAAATCATCAAATACTTAGATCGAGCAAATATGCGAATCCAGTCGTTCCACGATGACCCGCATATGCAACCAGCCGGGACGAACTGAAGAGCATGGTCGGTATCTTCATCAGCCGGGATAAAAATAAGAAGCATAAAGATATGGCGGCATCATACCGTGAAAACGGACATCAAAAGAGACCAGTGCAGTGTCTTGGAGAACTGCCTGCATAAAAAAATGACACCAATTCTTATGATACCAATAGCAAACCAGTCAGTTAAATGAACTCGAAAGCTCAACATGATCAAAAACATATCAAAAGCTATTTAACGAGTCAGAGGCGCATTTGCAGTTATATATAACATGGTCAGGTTCATATAGATAATACATACTGAATTCCAACGGGTGCGCCCAATACGATTGCTCCAAATGCATTCAAAAAAGCTCCTGCAAATATAAATCAATGCCCGAATTTAAAAAAAAACATCAACAAGTAACAATCTCGATTCAATTTTCATTTCATTAACTAACCAAAAGGCAGACACAGAAGACCTCTGGCTATGGCTTTTGTATACTAACAAGGAAGGAAAAAATATATATAATCACATTGAACAACAATGAGGATATGAACTACTAAAAGATTTACTTACGGAGCATCGATTTGGATCTATACGAAACAGGCTGTACACCAAAATGACAACTGGAGCCTCAATGCTCTGAATATAAACATTAGAGATGAATCTCGAATAAGAAGTTACCAAAAAACAGAAGCAAACACTCTTATCAAAATAACCTTAATAATCAATCAGCAATTTCGAAATAATCCAATGCTCATGTAAGGCAGAAAATGAAAAGTTCAGGAAGTGTACACTGACCCAAATTGTGCGGAGGGCATGAGCTGAATCTTCAGCCTGTATGAGTGAATATCGATTTCGCACCATCAACAAACTAAAAACTAAACCAATCCCACACGCAGCATGGACTGAGAGCAGTTTCAATGGGGATAATGAAGCAGGAGCTCCACTCATACTTCCAGAACATTCAATTTTTTGTTTTATTTAGAGCTGATGATGCATCGATGCAAAATACGTAATGGCCTGTCCATATTCTATCGAAAAACACTCAATGATTGCGTTCTGCTACGCAAAACTAAACTTGTCAAATAGCGAATGTAATGATGACAAACCTGAAGAAACCCTAGCCTCTGATTTAGAAAGAATATGAAATTACGGAAACAAACTAGAAGGGGGAAAAAAGAACACCTCGACGGCGCCGTGGTCCGATTTTCTTCCTCTGTGAAAATTGGGGGAATAACTGGGCAAGAAAGTGAAAAAGAAAAACCCGGATACGGGTTACCCGTGTGAGAGACCCGTTGTTAGATTTCGACACGTGTCATAAATCTGGAATTTATTATGGTGACACGTATACTATAATGTCACGACACGTGTCACCACTGTGGTGTACTGAATTTCTTGAAGTAGTCTTCATCTCCATTAAACTGAATTTCCTGAATTTCAACTTCAAGAACAAACTTCGAGAAATGGCTTTGAGCACGGCGGCGCGTGTGGTAAGTGAACGTTTTCTCTGCCTTTTCTTTTATGATTCGAAAGGAAGATCTTACTGTTACAATCTCTCTCAGATGCGAGCTTCACGACCCCAATTCGCGGCGTTTTCTTCTCCGAAACTGAATCCGCACTCCCTGCCGGCGAATCACTTCGTTTCTTCCGCCGGAGTTCTGAAATCGAAGTATAATAATTCTTATGCAAGCGTGAAAGCCCCGTTATCGGTTTGTGGGGTGTCTAAAAATCGTTGTTTCCGTCGTAAGGTTGCCGAAGGGGGAATTCGTTCCGGTGTTCATGGCGATGGGTCTGATAGCGATGTCGACGGGGTTCGGAGTCTTCACGGCGTGGCATCAGCTCCGACGGGCGCCGAACGTGTCGGTGAGGAAGTCGAGGAGGGAGAGCTTTCCGGAGGTGGATCTCCCGGAGGAGACGGCGGAGGCGGCGGATGGGTTTCTGAAACGTTCGTTTTTCAGAAAAGTCGCGCACGTTCAAGCAGCGGATGAGGAGGAGGACAGGGCGATGGAAGATCCCATTAGAGGAGATGTTTTTACGAGGCCTGTAAAAATGGAGACACTAAACCCTAAACCCACCTCATGATCAACAACGTCATGCATGTTTTGTATTCTGTATATTTATTTTTTAGATCACGAATAAATTAATTATTTTCGCAAAAGAGGCCCAATAACATTTCAATATAAACATAGTAGCCCACCAATAGGCCCAAATTACAAAATTAAGGGGCAAATGTGTCATTTTAAAAATTAAGATACCAATAATTGAAAATATATAAGGAATTAAAATTGACTTTTTACCTTCATTAATTACTGTAGCAACTGCCAACTAGCAACCCGTTTAGTTACTACAATAACAAAAAATAAAAAAAATTTAGGGTACGGACTCCGACAAGACGAGGACCGCAAAACTATTTTGTGTGGTCTGGATTCTATTATTTGTGGATAAAAAATAAAAACAATATATTAATATGATAAAAATAGACTCAATTTATATATATATATATACATGTGTTGTGAATTGAGATATTTGTAGACTGAAGAGGAAGAAGAAGCCTGTCCACGCTCCGTTACTCCCACCTAACTTTCCCACCAACCACACGGAAATCGTTGAGAGAAGAAAAGCCACGACCATTTTTAACTCCACCAAACTGTGACTTGCTCATATTTATACCCAACAGTCCTCTTATTTTGGCATTCGAACTTACCAGGAGGGGATCTCGCCGCCGATGGAGACTCCGCCGCCGCCGAAGGAGGTTGGAGGTGAGATCGTTTTCCGCTCGAAATTTCCGGATATTTACATCCCCGGTCATCTGCCTCTGCATTCGTATGTGTTCGAGAAGGTTTCAGAGTTCGGTTCGCGGCCATGTCTAATCAACGGGACCACCGGCGAGGTGTTTTCGTACGAGCAGGTGGAGTTGACGTCCAGGAAAGTGGCCGCCGGGTTGAGTAGGCAGGGGATCAAGCGCGGAGATACGGTGATGATACTGCTGCAGAACGCGCCGGAGTTCGTGTTCGTCTTCCTCGGCGCTTCTCGCATCGGCGCCGTGTCGACTACGGCGAATCCGTTCTTCACCTCCGCGGAGGTGATTAAACAAGCCGCCGCTTCCGGAGCGAAGATCGTGGTGACGATGGCGTGCTACGTGGAGAAAGTGAAGGATTTCGCGGCGGAGAAGGAGATCAGGATCGTCTGCATCGATTCTCCGCCGCCTGGCTGCCTGCACTTCTCGGAGATCTCGTCGGCGGAGGAGGACGAACTGCCGCCCGTCAAAATCCATCCGGACGACGTGGTCGCGTTGCCGTACTCGTCCGGGACGACAGGCCTGCCGAAAGGCGTGATGCTCACGCACAAAGGCATGGTAACCGGCGTGGCGCAGTTAGTGGACGGCGACAATCCGAACCTCTACCTTCATACGAACGATGTGATGATCTGCGTCCTGCCGCTCTTCCATATCTTCTCTCTGAATTCCGTCCTCCTCTGCGGCCTCCGCCGCGGCGCCGCCATTCTGATAGTGCAGAAATTCGAAATCGTCTCCTTCTTGGATCTGATTCAGAAGTTTAGAGTCACGATCGGGCCATTAGTGCCGCCGATCGCACTGGCGATCGACAAGAGTCCTGTTGCCGACAAATACGACCTCTCCTCCGTCCGTATTGTCCTCTCCGGCGCGGCGCCGCTCGGCAAGGAGTTAGTAAACTCCGTTCAACTCAAGTTCCCAAATGCAAAAATTGGCCAGGTACCAATAATTTTTTTATCATATTTATTTAAAATAAATAATTTAATAATGATTTTTTTTTATTGGCTGGGCTTGTTTCACATGGGAATGGCGGCCTTGAATGTTAGACTTAATTGCCGCCCACCGCTTAATTAATCTCGTAATTACAATTGTCACCCCTTAAATCGTCATATTCAATAGGGGTAGGTTTTGTCGGTTTGGATCATAAATTTCAAAATTATTTTTTTGCATAATTTTTTATTATTAAAAATAAAGGTGGAAATTAATTGCTACTGCCCTTCCGAAATGAAAGGGATACGGGATGACGGAGGCGGGCCCAGTACTGGCCATGTGCCCATCTTTTGCTAAAGAGCCGGTGGAGATAAAATCAGGTGCGTGCGGGACCGTGGTAAGGAACGCGGAGATGAAAATCGTGGACGTCGAAACCGGAGCTTCCCTCGGCCGGAATCAGAGCGGAGAAATCTGCATCCGCGGCGATCAGATCATGAAAGGCTATCTGAATGACGCGAAAGCGACCGAGGCGACGATCGACGCCGACGGTTGGTTGCATTCCGGCGACATAGGTTTCATCGACGCCGACGACGAACTCTTCATCGTCGATCGCCTGAAAGAAATCATCAAGTACAAAGGATTTCAGGTTGCGCCGGCGGAGATCGAGTCTCTCCTCATCGCTCACCCTGCCATATCCGACGCTGCCGTCGTGCCGTACGTATTTTCATTCTCACTGTCCTCATGCCTGTCTGTCCGTCTGCATTCTCAATCTGGAAATGTTGCAGTATGAAAGACGAGGAAGCGGGAGAGGTTCCGGTGGCCTTCGTGGTGAAATCCAACGGCACGCACGTCACGGAAGATGAAATCAAGCAGTACATCTCCAAACAGGTTCCTTCTTCGTCTCGCAATCTGTCGATCGGAGATAATTAAATACCGTGTTGTTTGGGTGAAGCAGGTAGTATTCTACAAGAGAATAAGCCGGGTGTTCTTCGTCGGCGCGGTGCCGAAATCTCCGGCGGGAAAAATACTGCGAAAACAATTGAGAGAGAAATTGGCCGCCGATTTTCCACAGTAACCTTGATATACATGTATAATGTTTGTATCTTTTCTGATTCCCCCTTCCTTTATGTACAACGATTCTTCAAAGAATAATTTACTGGCTGAAATGATCGCATAATTTACTGGCCTGCCTATATATGGTCAGGCTATATATAGATAGATAAACGGTGGTTCAATGGAAGACGACCGAGCAGGAGCAGGAGGAGGAGGAGGAGGATTGGTATGCTGCAATGGAAGACGAATCCTCGACGAGCAAATACAGAAGAAGAGATTTAGGATTATCATGCATGCTCAACACAGAGATCGGAGCCTTACTCGCCGTAATCCGCGGCGCCGATTCCAATTCCGCCTGTTTCTTCCACCACCATGACGACGGATGCGATACCTGGATTTTGCAATCGCTCAAATCGCTCCGATCGATTCTATTCAATCCTCAGCAGGAATGGCGACGGATAAATCCTTCCGTCTATCTCTCGCCTTTCCTCGACGTGATCCAGAGCGACGATGTTCCGGCCACCGCCACCGCGGTGGCTCTTCAATCCGTTCTCAAGATTCTCCGCCTCGGCGTCTTCGACGACAGATCTCCCGGAGCTAGAGAAGTCATCAATTTAGCCGTTACGGTAAAGTGAAACAAGGAAGAAGAAGAGCTTGAGTTGTTTCGAAAAGAAACTCACTCGCTGCTGCTACTTTGGCAGGCCGTGACAGGTTGCCGGCTGGAGAAAACAAGTCCGATGTCGGAGGATGCCGTGATGATGAGAATTCTTCAGGTGTTAACAGCAATCATGAGACATCCAGCTTCAGTTCTCCTCACCGATCACTCCGCCTGCACCCTAGTCAACACTTGCTTTCAGGTAATAACGTACTTCAACAGATTATCGAAACCCTACCAACGGAACCACAACAGATTGTTTCTCTGTAGGTAGTTCAACAGTCAGCCAGCAGGGGAGACTCTCTCCAGCGAAGCGCTCGTTACACAATGCACGAACTCATACAGATCATCTACACCAGATTACCTGGTATCGAGGTGAATGACTGGGAGAATTCGGAATCGGATTCCGAAGACAACAACATGGACTCCGGTTATGGAATCCGTTCGGCCATCGACATCTTCCACTTCCTGTGCTCGCTGCTCAACGTCATCGACGTCGTCGAATCGGACGGAATGGCTTACCAGACTGCAGATGAGAACACACAGGCTTTTGCATTGTATCTGATCAATTCAGCCATCGAGCTGAGCGGGGACAGCATCGGAAAACACCCGAAACTTCTGAGGATGATTCAGGATGATCTGCTCCACCATCTGATTCACTACGGTGCTACCTCCAGTCCCCTGGTTCTGTCCATGATTTGCAGCACTGTGCTCAATATATACCACTTCATCAGAAGGTAAACCATTGATTAAATCCAATGATATCGTAATGTTGATAACTAGCTAGAAATGTTCACTTACATGCAGGTCGATTCGTCTTCAACTTGAAGCGTTCTTCTCCTTCGTCTTGTTCCGAGTCATGACTCCATCGAAACCGGTCCAGCTCCAAGAAGTTGCAATCGAAGGCATCATAAATTTCTGCAGGCAACCGACGTTCACCATAGAGATTTACGTGAACTACGACTGCGATCCGACCTTCAGAAACATATTTGAAGAAACAGCAAAATTGCTCTGCAGATATGCCTTCCCCACAGGAGGAGGAGGCCACACCACCAGCATCCAGTTTCAAGCTTTTGAAGGATTAGCAGTCATTCTTCACATCATTGCTGATAACATCGATAGAGAAGATGACTCTTCGCCATCAGGGCCGTACCCTGTTGAGATAACTCGATACAAACCTTTCTGGGAAGATAAAGAAGAACAGAACCAAACTTCACCGGAGAATGGTGAGGAAGAAACTTGGGTGGACTTGGTTCGATACAGGAAAGTGCAGAAGAGGAAGATCTTGATCGCCGGAAATCATTTTAACCGCGACGACAAGAAGGGCTTGGAGTATTTAAAGATAAGTCAGCTGGTATCAGATCCACCGGATGCAAAAGCTTATGCAACATTCTTTCGATATACGCCACGACTAGACAAGATCATGATAGGGGACTTCCTTGGAGATCCTGATAGTTTCCACATTATTGTTCTGAAGGAATTCACGGATACGTTCGAGTTTTCCGGTATGATCCTCGACACTGCATTGAGAACGTACCTCGAATCGTTCCGGTTGCCTGGAGAATCCCAGAAAATACAGAGAATCCTTGAAGCTTTCTCAGAGAGATTCTATGATCAACAATCTTCCGATCTCTTTGTCAGTAAAGATGCTATCATGATCTTGTGCTATTCCATCATCATGCTCAACACTGATCTGCATAATCCACAAGTGAAGAAGAAAATGACAGAAGAAGATTTCATCAGAAACAATCGGTCGATAAACGGAGGAAGTGATTTACCACGAGATTATCTTTCAGAGCTTTTTCAGTCCATCTTGAGCAATCCGATAATTCTGGATCAATCCGGTGGATCACTCGGTATGAATCCAAACAAATGGATTCAGCTTATAAACAGGTCGAAGATCATCCGCCCCTTCATTCATTGCGAATTCGAACGAAGGTTGGGACGGGATATGTTTGCTGCCATTGCCGGACCTTCAGTTGCAACAGTTGCTGCAGTTTTCGAACACTCGGATGAAGAGGAAATACTTCATGAATGCATCGAAGCATTGTTTTCGATTGCCCGAATTTCGCAGTATGGTCTGGAAGATACTCTCGACGAACTCCTCTGCTCGTTCTGCAAGTTCACCACGCTGATCAATCCCTACGCCTCGGCTGAAGAAACGTTGTATGCTTTCTGCCACGATATGAAGCCGAAGATGGCGATTCTAGCGGTGTTTACGATCGCCAATGCTTTCAAGGAGTCGATCAGAGGAGGGTGGAGAACCATCGTCGAGTGCTTGTTGAAGCTGAAAAGGCTCAAGTTACTTCCCCAGAACATGTTCGAGCAGGACGAAAGCCGTCCCCCCGTTTTACCGAATCACGATCCTAAAACGGGAAACAGAAGACACAACTCAGGGATCATGGCAAGGTTCCAAAACGTCATGTCGATGGAAAGCGTCGAAGAAGCTTTGAATTTAGGACTCAGCGAGTTCGAACAGAATGTGAAGATCATTCAGCAATGTCGCATCGGGACGATGTTCAGCACGAGCTCAAACTTACCAGACGACTCGCTGCTCAACCTCGGCCGGTGCATCATATTTTCTGCAGCCGGAAAGGGGCAGAAATTCAGTACACCAATCGAGGAGGAAGAGATAGTGGGATTCTGTTGGGAGCTGATCACCTCATTGACTCTTGCCAACACGCACAGACTCGCAACGTTTTGGCCTCGTTATCACGACTACCTCGTCGAGGTGGCGCAGTTTCCGCTCTTTTCGCCGATCCCCTTCTCCGAGAAAGGCATCATCGCTGTAACGAAAATGTGCCTCAAGCTTCTCGCCTCAGACGAGCTCGGCGCCACAGAGGAAATCTTCTTCAAATCCATAAACTTGATGTGGAGAACCGAGAAAGAGATTCTCGACACCTGCTGCGAGTTCCTGCTGCAGTCCGCCAGCAAGATCATCGCAGAACATCCCGGAAAACTGCAGACGCAGCTCGGGTGGGCGACGGCTCTGCACCTGCTATCCGTAACGGGGCGCCATTCGGAGACATACGACTCGGGCGTCGAAGCTTTGATCAAACTGATGTCGGGCAGGAGTTACATAACGCGGGTGAACTACTCGTCCTGCGTCGACTGCGCTTTCGCCTTCGTGGCCCTCCGGAACAGCAAAGTCGAGAACAACGTCAAGATCATGGACCTGTTAGCAGAAACAGCAAACTTGTTAGTGGAGTGGTACAGAGCAACATACTTGGATCCAGAGGCAGGAGCCAGTAGCAACAACTCGGGCGGCTCGTCGACAGAAGACGGCTCCTCGAAACACTACAATCCGGTTAACTTGTTCCAACGGCTAGGCGAGTCCCTGAGGAAGACGAGCCTAGCTCGAAGGGAAGAAGTGAGGAACCACGCGGTCGTTTCGCTGCACAGGAGCTTCATTTCAGCCGAGGATCTGTTTTTCATACCCGCCAACTGCATCAACTCGTTCTACAACATCATCTTCGCCATGGTCGACGACCTGCACGAGAAGATGCTGCAATACTCGAGGAGGGAGAATTCGGAGAGGGAGACTCGAAGCATGGAGGGCACGCTCAAGCTGTCGATGGAAGTGCTGACGGACGTCTATCTCAACTTCGTAAAACCCATCTCGGAGAGTCCCAACTTCAGAACCTTCTGGTTGGGGATACTGAGGAGGATGGATACGTGCATGAAGGCCGACTTAGCCGAGTACGGCGAGTCGAACATGCCGGACGTCATACCCGACCTGCTGAGGAAGATCGTGGCCGAGATGAAGGAGAAGGGGATTCTGAGACGGGACGGGGACGACGACTTGTGGGACACCACGTTTTATCAGATACAGTGGATAGCTCCAGCCCTCACCCAAGAACTTTTTCCTGAAGGGCTTGGCTTGAACAAGCCTTGAACCCCCCCCCCCCACATACTGTAATAACTAACTAACTCCCAGAAAGTAGGAAACTAAAACATTTGACTGACCCCATTGTTTCATAAACCATTTTTTTCAAGAACTGCAAAGAGAATCTGTGGAACATAACAAAGAAAACTGCAAAGAGATAAACATACAGTCTGCAATTACGGGGCGTAATCCTTCTTCGGATTTCAGAAACAATCTGTTCAACACACAGTAGTATATACGAGTCGAAACGAATCATGACGATGAAACATACCATACAGAGGGGGGCCCTATTGGCTATTATTGCATCATTCTAAGCCTTAACCTGAAATAACTAAAACCACCAAATTATTCCTGCCAAAACTGCTCCTAAGGATTGCTTCACTGCCAATATATTACAGGAGAAGAAAATAAATAAATATATATATATATATATATATAGAAGTCGGAGAGAAATGCTAGTCATACAACAGTCGCAACCGCGGCTCTGTCTGTGTTTTCCATTAAACGGCACCGTCGAGGACGCAGAGAGAGGTGAAATCGCCATCGGTTTTTAATGAGGCCGAAAGCTTATCCATGTTGCGTTATTCTTCGAAAGCTTCGAAACGTATTCTCTCGAGAAGCAACGGCGAATCTTGGCCGAGTTGGGGAGGTCTCAACTCCATTGCGACTCTCAAGTCCTGCAACGAGATGAGCCGAAGCACTTTGGATTCTTGCTGCGGTTTGATAACACCATTGAGCAGCTTCAGATGAGGATGGGGATGATGATGATGATGATGATGATGATGCTGCTGCTTTTGGGAACGAGTCCCGTCTTCCGACCTTTCTCCGACGATTCCCAAACAGGAACTGATCAAACCTTTCAAGTAGGAATCCAAACCGTGGTTCAGTAGATTTGCGCATTCTGCCGAGACGCCTCCGAGCCCCTGCCCCACGGCGATGTTCTTCATCCTTTCTCTCAATGCAAGACTGTCTACTAGAGCACCATCACTAAAAGTGCCTGAGGATCTTCTACAGCTTCTAGGAGGAGGCGCGATCGTGTGGGCCCCCCCTACGGTGTTAGCAGGACACGACGGAAGTCCGAGCGGAGCCTGAAGCGGACTCCGAGAGGAAGCTACTTTACTCTCGTCTCTCTCTAACGACTCCTTACTATCTACAGAAGCTGGACGATGACGATCATCGCCGCTCGACATACTCGTTGCGATCGCATTTTCATTTGCATTCTCGTCTCCAGGCCGTTGCTGCTGCATCGGCCGCCTTCCCACATTGTGGGAGATCAGATCTCCGTTTTTCACAGCGGGAGGAGGAGCATTGCTCAACTGAGGGGCGAAACTGTTCTTCGTACCGGGCCCCAAAGCACTGCGGCGGTCGCAGTTTCTCCTGTCCCGGAGGCCGGTTCTAGCCCTTCGAGGCGAGGCCGGCAGCATGTCGCCCGAATTCAAGAGGCCGGTCGAGCACGAAGCCTGATTCACACTGATGCGGAACCTGTTCTGCTGGTGGTGGTGGTGGTACCCATCGACCGGAATCTCCTTGGCCACGACCCCCCCATCGTCGTTCGCATGGGGCGGCGGCGGCGATTTCGCGACGCAGGCGTTTCGAAGTATCGAACGGATGAACTGATTGTGCAGAGAAATGTTTTCCTTGCCCAGAATTCTCAGACAGAGCTCACTGAAATCAACCTTGCTCAGTTTTAAACTCAGAAACTTCCTCAAGAAATACAAGTACTGCTTCGAGGCTTCCGGCCCCAACTTCTTCACAATCCGGGCCTTCAACTCCGGGAGATCGATACGCGAATACTGATGCATAATCTTTACAGGCTTCTCTTCTCCAAACTAAGCATCCATACAACGGAAAACAATGATGTAAGAAACTCCAAAACTAAATCTGCTTCAGGTTTGTTTACCTCACCTCGCTTCATGAAATGCCACTCTCCAAACAACATTCAATCTCTCCAGGAGTAATCTCAACGATGCCATCTTCAAAGTAATCAGGAATCTCAATGCTTCGCCGTCAATCACGAAAAAAAAAGCCTACAAATGCCGCTCGGAATGCATAATATAAAGGCTTCGAAATCCCGTAAAAATTCAATGCCCAATATTCAAACCCCAGGATGATTAATCAACAGAATACAGAGATTCCAAGTTGGAATGAAGCAGGAAATATGAACTCACGGAAGCGGGAAAGAAATAGGAAGCTCCCCCACCCAGATTTCGCAATTCGAATAAAATTATTTTCGCATAGCAATCACAAGCCTGGTCCTTTCTCGTCTCTATTCAATTTTGCTTCAGTTCCCCTCTGCAACCTCCTTCCGCCATTGCTTTCCATCCCTTCAAAATCAAACTGGACGACATTCTGTGTTTCACTTACCTTCTGCAGCAATAAGCCCGGAAACGTTAATTTCGATCAGAAATTGAAGACCCTTTTCGCTGTTTTCTTCTTCTCCGATCGCTCGACACTCCCTTCTCTCTCTCTCTCTCTCTCCCCCTCCCCGTATTGCATCACCTAAGATAGTAATGTTTTTGCTATTCCCGTCTTCGGTACAAGCGGGAATACGTTACGTACAATGAATTGGGCATGAAGAAATCTGGCATAGGGAAGAAATGTCTGGCGGTATCCCTTTCGGGCTTCTCCATGTGGCACGCGCTTTTGGAGGCCGTGAGTATAATTGCAGTAAAAAACGACGTCGTGGCCAATCCCCATTGGCCAATATTGTAATTAGTAGTAGTATTCTACATACATACTAACATATACCACCTTACTACTACTTCACATATTTGATCAACAATCTTAATGAACGACTATTTAAATTTATAAAAAATATTTGAATTTGATCAACGAACTATTTCTCTCACGATCATTTAATAATATTTCAAGACCAAAATAAAAATTTGAGACTGAATCCGATGATGTTGACGCAAATCGTCTCCCCATTGTACGAATCCGTATTAATTAAATTATAATATTAAAAGACGATGA
>KE534485.1:0-10616 GCA_000441915.1 Genlisea aurea | reverse complement strand
AAACAAATACAGAGCATAAATACAGGAGTAACTATAAATACGTGCCACATCCCCAATCAGAGCATAAGTAACAATGATGAACAAGTGAAAAATATAATCAAACAAGTGGAAGAGTTAAACAAACATAAATACGAAAGAAACATAAAATACGTGTCACCTCCCCAATCACAGCAGCATACACCCCTTCCTTGTTCCGCTACCAAACACCACCTTAATGTTTATAATATATTTATATAATTTATTTTTTATATTTAAATTAATAAATAAACAAAAATTATTTATTCATTCATGACTTTATTTCGTTTTTGTGGTGATGCAATATAAATGATGTGTTCCATCTGCCAAAAGTAAGCCAAGTTTGTTGCGTTGATTTTAATGGCCGACAAATGCGATCGCAAAATCGCAAATACGAATCGCACATCTATAATAGCCGCCAACAAACCCGACCCAACACGGTCGCATCGAGCCCGTGGTTATTTATCAACCGTACGTATTTATGCCTATTTTAACTCCCTTATTTGTGTTTGTTTAACTCTATATAACTTGCATCAAGGTGGTGGCCACACACCCTACAACCCGTACACAGGCTCCAGGACGGAGATGGTGCTGGCCAGATGTCATACGGCGCTTATGTAGACATGGACGCCCAGGAATAAAGCCAGGACGACGATTAAGGATGAGTATGGAACCAGATTTGGGCGCCCTATGCGCCTCTCTATCCATACGAGATGATGAAGAAAGCTCTAGTATTGTTCCGGCAGCCCCGTCGGGAGCCATGAGTATCCTCGGGTGGAACTGCCAAGGATTTGGGCATCCTTGGACAGTTCGACGATTGAAAAAGTTGCGGAACTCTCTTCACCCTGATTTTGTCTTTTTGTTGCGAAATGTATGAAACATCGTATAGATGTTCTTAAAAATCAGATCGCGATGCAAGGTTTCTCAGTTGACTGTAGGGGCAAATCGGGAGGCCTTGCTTTTTTGTGGTCTAAAAATTATATAGTAGAGATTAAATCTTTTTCGAAAAATCACATTGACGCTTGGATTATGTCGCATGGATTGCATCTTCTTCGATAAGATTTGGTTCCATCTTCTTCTCTTGCTGTTGGATTGCCACCGAAACTCTGGGATAAGATTTGGAAAAATGCAAGCAGCTCGAAAGTAGGGTTGTTCATTTGGAGATTAGCACAAGACTGCATCCCCACGAATGCAGTCACATAAACTATCTTATGTGCGACGCAAAACCAACTCCGAAGCTCATTTTCTGGCTAAACAGGGGCTAAAAAATATCTGTAACAAAAGTTTATTATTGGTGCGTTCTTTTATACAAAATAATTTTCTCTAATATAACACATCGATTAACCTCAAAAAAAAGTTTTGAAGATTTACTATAATTGAATAATTTGTGTGGTATTGCAAAAATGTTCCTTATTTAAATTAAATAAAACTGTAAAATAATTTTTGAACGTGAGCCGTCCTAGCTCAGTGGTAGAGCGCGTGGCTTTTAACCACGTGGTCGTGGGTTCAATCCCCACGGACGGCGGCTGCTTCTATTAAATTTTATTTTTGAAAGAGTTGATTTTTGAAGTTACTGTGTTTTCCAGACTTGAATTCTCAAATAAATTGAAGTTTTTTGTTCTCTGGAATTAAAATTGTTTCAATTATTTAAAAATAATTTTTTTCTAATAAAAATAGCCATAATTCGAGGAATTAAAAGTTGAAAAATAAAATTCATTTCAAAATTATTTTTTCATATAGAAAATTTTTACTTTATATTTATCAAAAATTACATTTAAAATTGATTGTGTCATTAAAAATTCATATAGTAAAACACCGATTCATTTTGTTAAGTAAACAAATTTTACGTGAGGCTACCAAAAGAGTCCGGCTAAGAAACGCAAGAAGACGGTGATTCACCAACGGCCGTCGGATTCCGGACGACCAGCGGCACCACGTCCTCAAGCAGCCCTCCCCGCGACGACGACGGTAGCACCATCGCCTCGTCGTCATTCGGCCGTTGGAATCTCTTCACACCCAATGGATCATCATCCTCCTCCTCCTCGACAAACCTCCCAAAATGGTGGAGGTGAAACCCCTCGTACGTCACTACATACGTTTCCTCGTCGCCGTCCTCCTCCGCGGCTCGTTCGACCTGCTTCTTCGCGCTGCATCTTCCGTTCCTGCACCTGTAGTAGCTTCTGCAACACCACACACACCATCATCACATGATTCGTTCGGATTTTTGAGTTCAGGGAAAGAAAACACAGGCAAAAAAAAACCTTGGGTTGGGGCTGTTCTTGATAGATTTCTGTCCGTACTTCCGCCATTTGTATCCATCCTCACCCACCCACCCCTTCTTCACTCTCAAACTGTACTTGCTGCAGCACTTCTCTTCGCTTCTCTTATACACCCCCCGGGCCCCATGCCCATGCATGAAGAAGATGAACAAGGGCTCGTCATTTCCTTCCGACTCCATCATCCCTGCAGAATGCATCGAAAGAAAGCCCCGTCGTTCATAAATAAAGCGGGGGGTTTTTTTTGTTGTTACCTAGGTTGACTTTGGGAAAATCCTCGTCAACCAGACAAAATAATTTGCTGACTCCATGAGTAATTATTGACGTGGGGCCAATCGATTACCTCATGAGAAGGGAAGGCATCCAAATTCCAAAGGGTGGTTGACTTTTAATATAATTCCAAGGCAGAAGAGGATGACAAAACGGAAAACTCTGTATTTTTTTCAGTTTTTTGCCCCCCACCGGTTTGGCCAGTCGAATTGTTGATTTTGGCTAACTCATTTGCAGTTACAGAAAAAAAAAAAACAACCCTAAACTACAGCAGAAGTGCGGAGAAGTACTCCTCAAACTCTTTGTCGATAGTCGGCTTTTTGATGGTACCTTCTTCTGCATCCAAAACAAGAAGGGATTTCGATCTCCACTAGTTAATAATGGCCGAAATGAAGGGGGGCGTACTACCTCGATTCTCCGACAGTATGAGATGAGTAAAGGGACCGACACCGCTCGAGTAGAGATCATCATCGTCGCGGCTTCCTGATTGCTCGAGATGGACGTTAGGATCAACATCATCGCCATCGTTTCCTGATGGCTCGATGTTGCTGCCGTATCGGTAGTAGTAGCCTGAGCTTGAGCTTTCAGTAGTGCGCTGTTGGGGGTGGTAGTTATTCAATCCCTCGCTGACGGATGATGATTCGGGTCTGGATCCTCCGGTTTCCGAAGAATGATACGAGGAGTTGAGCTCGGAAGAGATAGCGCCGGAAGATGAAGCTAAGTAGTCCGGATTTCTGAGAGTTGATTCATCTTCGCTGCTGCACCGACGGACGTGTTTCGGCCATGGGATTTCAACCAGCTCCCCTTGACATTTCCTTTTCTTGTCCTTGTCAGTGATCCTGTTTCGATATAACAAGCAAAATGGTGCAGTGCAATTCCAATATAACAGCAGATCAAGATCAACATAACAATACCTCACCAAGTAATTAATCGATCGAAAAATAAGTAATGGGATACTCCAAGAGAATCGAATCGTTCATTTTAAACAATAAAAGATCGAACTTCTAACATGCACCTGCTTTGTTGAGTTGAGGATTTGCTGTCTTCCCCCATGTAGTATTTGAGAAGAAAGCAAACGGCCAATGTCTCGTGTCTCCTCCCCCTGGACAGCAGAGAATTCTAACTAAAATCGATCAGATAGATAAAGCCAACCCTTGGCTGGGAACTTGATGGAGAGGAAATTGAGTCAAAAAGGTTACTTACACCTATGGGTTAACGGATAAAATCTAGCTGTTTCTATCCTACTGGTTTGGAATTACGCGCCTGTGTCAGACCCATCCTGTTAATTTTTAATGCTAAAAGATATCTCCCCGATCAACACGAACCGCTATCGTCGCCGCATGTGTCAGACCATTCCAGAGACTTCTTCCTGCAATGGCGTTGAGGTTAATGATCTCTTGCCCGGACAATTTAGGGCGCATGGATACGGTAGCTCAAATCCTCAATTCGGCTCGATTGACGACTAGAATCGTCGAGGAAGTAAACAATAGGCACAGAAATGAAGCAGATTTTTCCACGAATCGATGAATTAGGGCTCCAAAAGAAATACCAATTTTTTTTTTAATGTGATTTATTAAGCGCCAATCGGCGGCATATGGTTCATGCCGAATCTCTGTCCCGCTAAATCGCACCGAACGCTGGCAACTCCGATCCTGGATTTCTCCAGATCGAATTCCATCCACGTATTCTGCTGATGGTGATGGCCGATGATGTACGCCTCAATCCCCAGAAGTTCGGAGTTCCCGAACGTGAAGCAGTGGATCGAATCGTTGCCCCTTTCCTCGCCGGCCACCGGGAAGAGCAACCTCTCGCCGGTGACAGTTATCTCCGCTCCCCGGAAGAGTAAACCCACGGCGGGCAATTCCGGCGCGGCGGTCGCATTTTTCGAGATCCGGAAGCATAGATCGAACGCCCCTTGGAAAACGAAATCCGGATCCTCGAAGACCCTGAGAACGCCCCCGGTTTGCTTCGCGAATTCGTTCCTCAACGCGGTGTAAGCCGGTCCGAGGAGCAAGGTGAATTGGGTGCCGGAATCGACCATCGTTTGACCCGCTCCGGTGTGGTCGGGTTCGAATATGGATTTGGGTAATTGCAGCGACGTCTCTGCGACCTTGATTCCCTCGAGCTGGACTGTGTAGGCTGCCCTGTTGAAGTAGGGAAGAGGAGTGGAGATCTCGATCAAAGAGGTGTAATTCAGGCCGGTGAAATTCGATTCGCCGAAGACCAAAATGCCGGAACGATCTGAACCCGATATGCAGTAGGAAAATTTCTTGAATCCCATTTGGGAGATGAACGAGAGCGAGCCGCGATTCATCCCCATCAGCCCCGTCGTCTTCGAATCCTCCTCCGCATCACTGCTGAAACCGGAGTCCATACACCCGAATATTGTTCTCGGGAATTTGGATCCAGAGAATGTGAAGTTATCCACGGCTAGATTCCCTTCGGAGGATGAAGCATCGGCATAGGAGAGCACGGTGTGGCAGAAATTCTTGGAGTCGCAGGATGCCGGAATCGACAAATCACGAGTTTGGGTGGTGCACGTGGGCGAAGAGCAATCGACGGGGATGTAAGACGACGAGCTGTTCCACTTGAAAACCGGCCTCTTGAATCCGGTGGCGTTGCACTGCAGCCATGAGAGCTCGCTGCCCGTATCGAGCACCATTGTGACGTTCTGCGGCGGGGTGCCTACGGCCAGCGAAATCGTGAGCGTGACGTTGTGGGTGAAGGGCAACTCGCTCGGAGCCGATTGAATCACTTGGGTTTTCAAGGGAAGAACCAGAACTCTGGCAGTGACATTGGATTCAGTGTGTACCTCGAGTGGGATTCCTGATGACAACGCAGGGAGTGAAAGCAGCAGGAGCAAAAGAATCGCCATGATGGGAAAATTCTGAAGGCGTCAGAAACAGAGTGAGGGACGACAATGAGCAACTGGATGGGGTCCAATTCCTTTCTTTTCTTGTTTAATCCGCACATGAGCGCCCGCAGCAACAACAATAATTATAATCCGAAGTACACGTCTAGTGCCGCAGTCGCGTAACTACACAAACTCCGGCGAGCCGCCGCGTTCCCGCCGGTTGCTCCTCTGTTCCTCCATTACGTTATGCGGTCGAGGTTTGATGAGGGCTGGCCCCCCTCATAACTAAAGAATACATAAATGCTGGGGAAGATTTAAATCTTTCGAGTGGTCTTGTCATCATCAAAACTATTTCCGTGCTTTGTAACTGCAGCTTATCAGTTAGGTGAGTGTGGTGGGGGCTGGGAAGATGATTAGGGTTTATATAAAAAGGGGAATGTTTGCAGTTATTTGACTTATTTCTGGTTTATTTTATATAATAAAAAAAATTAATTAATTTTTTTGTAAAGTTCAATAATATGGATTATGGGCCATATTGGGCCTGGCCCTTAACGGCCCATCAGAAGAAATAATGGGGTTCTTCTTCTGGGTTCTTCGCGGTTCTTCGAGAAGCTCTCAACGAAATCGGCAGATATAAAGACACGTCTGCCTTTCGATTCTGAGAATATCTGGAGAATTTCTAGTACGATTTTTCGATTACTTGGACGTCTGTTGATTCTGTGTGGAATGGCGAGGGAAGGTCCGAACTGGGATGGCTTGCTCAAGTGGAGTCTTTCGCACGCCGATGGCACTAACCCTTCTCGTAATTTGAGGTGAGCTGACGATTTTTTTTTTCTAGCGATTATCGATCAGATTGTGTTGATTTAGTTGAATTACCAACGCCAATACGGAAAACCCTAATTTCCATTTGTTATTGCCATGATGGTTATCATATGAAAACTGAGTTTGATAGCCTGTAATGGTCGTGGAACTGTGTCTATTTCTAGTGTTGTGATCCATAAACGCCGTGGATGGAATCTTCTCTCGTATTAATATGTTATTCGTGGGGTTACCGATTTGGCTTTTCTATGTTACTGTGGTCTTAGTGAGGAGGATAGAAAATGGTTCATGGAAGCGATGCAAGAACAAACAGTCGATGTCGTTAAGAGAATGAAAGAGATAACGCTGGTTATGAGTACACCGGAGCGGGTTTTGGAGTCTCAAGGCGTAACTCCTCATGATATCGAAGGTATTCTACTGATTACTAATATCCAATGCGAAAAATCATCCTCCTTAATTCTTGTTTCCGTGCTTGCAGGTATGCTGGATGAGCTACAAGAACATGTGGAGTCTATCGACATGGCCAATGGTATGCATGCCTTTTTGTAATTCTTGAGTCGATGTCGAAACAGTAACATTTCCCGGGATGTGATTTATTTATATAGTTGTCGTTGATGATGGTTTTCCAGATCTTCATTCAATCGGTGGCCTTATTCCGCTTCTTGGCTACCTGAAGAATATCAATGCTAACATCCGGGCGAAAGCAGCGGAAGTTGTCTCCACTGTCGTTCAGAACAACCCCAGGAGTCAGCAGTTGGTAATGGAAGCTAATGGCCTAGAACCACTTCTGTCGAATTTCACTTCCGACCCCGATGATATCGTTCGAACTAAAGCTCTCGGTGCAATTTCCTGTGAGCGTCGCAGCTGTTAATTTCGTCGAGCGGAGGTTTTTTTTTCTTTTTTTTTTTTATGTTTGCGATTTCTGGTCTTTGCAGCTCTAATCAGGCATAACAAGCCCGGAATCGTGGCGTTTCGACTCGGCAATGGTTTTGCAGCTCTGAGAGATGCTTTGAGTTCGGATAATGTGAGATTTCAAAGGTAGAAATCATTTTGTTTCTGGCATTCTTTTTTGTTGATTCTGATTTGAAGTGGGAATGTGTTTCTGCAGGAAAGCCCTGAACTTGGTTCACTATTTACTCCACGAAAACCACTCCGATTGCCATATCGCGAGGGAGCTGGGAATCCCTCGAATCCTGATGCACCTAGCGTCGAGCAAGGACGGCGAAGTACGTGAAGCCGCACTTAGGGGAATCCTCGAACTATCTCGAGACGGAAGACCTGAAGAAGAAGAAGAAGAAGAAGACGATAAACTGAGGAAAGTTCTTCGAGAGAGGATCGCCGGAATCAGCGAAATGTCGGCGGAGGATCTCGGCGCTGCTAGAGAGGAAAGTCAGCTGGTGGATTCGATTTGGAGGACGCGCTACAATGAAGCTTCGTCGCTTTCCGACAAGGGGTTGCTGCTCGGAGGAGACGACGCCCCTGCGCCGGATGTGGCCAGCCTTCATTTTCGGTCGCCGTTGAGAGGTTGGGCTGCCGATCGGAGCAATTTTTCCGGTGGGAAACCGCAGCCGGAGACGGAAACAGTGTTGCTATTAGGTCCTGGCGGCGGGGCATCTTCTAGTGATTGATTGATGGGTCTTGTCGGAGCAATTTTATTATATGGTACACTATTTCTTCTTGTCGGAGCAACTCCATCTGGCTGTTGCCGGTGAGTTTCGTCACCGGCCGCTGGAGGTTAGAGAATTAGAAACGGAGAAAGCGCCGGAGGCACACGTTCTTCCCGACGACGGGAAGAACGCCCGGAAATCGTCGAGCCCGTGGCAGTAAGCGAGGTCGAATTGGTCGGCCGGCTTTATTTCCGGCAAGGCCAACGCTCCCTCCAGATACAGAACCAGACTTCTCATGTTGGGTCGAAATTCCGGCCGGCTCCGGCAGCACAGTATCCCGAGTTTCAGGACCAATTCCGCCTCCTCTTTACGGTAATCTCCTTCTAACTTGGGATCGACGCCGCCGAGAAGTTGGTCTTTGTTCCACAGAGAGATCACCCACTCCACCAGCACCGCCGTCTCCGCCGTGGATTTGGGATCGATCGGACGTCTGCCGCAGGCGACTTCGAGGAGAAACGCGCCGAACGCGTATACGTCCGTCCCCGTCGTGGCCTTGCCGGTGAAGGTATGCTCCGGCGCCAAGTACCCGAGGGTTCCGACGATGTGGGTCGTCTGCGGGTCGGATCCGTGATCGTACAGCCTGGCGAGGCCGAAATCGCCCAACCTGGCGTTGAATTCTTCGTCCAGCAACACGTTGCTGGGTTTTATATCCCTGTGAATCACGACCTGCTCCCATTCTTCGTGCAGGTAAAGAAGCCCAGAAGCCACGCCTTTGATCACCCTGAATCGCTGTGCCCAGCTGAGAGCGTTCTCCGGCTGGCCGTGAAGGAGTTTATCCAGGCTCCCATTGGGCATGTACTCGTAAACCAGCAGAAGCTCACTCTTTCTCCGGCAGTACCCCAACAACGGCACCAAATTCCGGTGACGGAGCCGTCCTATGCTGACGATTTCCGCCACGAATTCTCTGGTCCCTTGTCTTGAATCGTTGGAAACTCTCTTCACGGCGACTTCCGCCCTGGTGCCGGAAATCACGCCTCTGTAGACTTTGCCGAAACCCCCTGTTCCGAGGAGTCCTCTGTCCTTGAAACCTTTGGTGGCTCTGTACAGATCCTTGTACTTGAATCTCTGAGAGATGTACTCCAATTCCCAGCCCTCGATCACTTCGGAAAACTTCTCCTTCCTTCTGCAGCAGTAACCTACGCCGAGGAGACACAACAGCAGTAGAACGATGCAAATCAAGGGCAAAACGAGGAACAACGGAATCTTGGGTCTGTTGTGCCTTAGGGGCGGAATCTTGGGAAGAAGGCTGAGATTCAACGGCGGAGCGGCCGCGCCGTTGATGCCGAAACTCCATCCCAGTACATAATGGCCGGTGTAGAAGCTTGCCGCAGAGAAACCCACATACATATACTGGTTTACGACGGTGGAGAGATCGTGAACCAACGAAACCAGCGGAAGAATCGGTTTTCCGGCGCGTAACGGCGCTAAAGTGACGTCAATTTTTCCGGAATCTCCGTCGTAGTCGATCCAGAGTTGCATCGGCAGGGCACTGGTGAGATTCAGTCCGGCGAACGCCCCGGTTCGATCGTCGTGATACCCGGCCGAATTGGCCGACGCCGAGATCAAACTGTTGACATCGACTCCCACGTGGTTGTCGTCGATGTCGCTGAACTCCAAGTTCTGTACCGTATCGAGCTCCACCGCGAAGACGTGGTTCGCCGGATCGCCGTTGTCGGTGACGTTTAAGAGACCCAGGTAGCCGCGCGGCATGGCGCCCGGAAGACCTCTCTGCGGCGCGATCACGAAAGCCATCCCTTGTCCGGCGGCGAAACTGTAGCTGGGAACGATGGCGAAGATGAAGTGGGTGGAGAAGGAGAAGACGGAGGAATTGGACGAGTTCTTGAAGAGAACCGGGTTCGGGTAAAACCCGTGACCGATCTCGCGTCTGTTCTGCGAGTCGGTCAGCATGAACACGCCCTTCGAAGTGATTCCGGCGACGCCCTCGACGTCGACGGTCAAGTTTCCTGATCTGAATCCGTTGAACGAGAAGGATTCTGGCTGTGCGGCGATGGAGAGGAGGGAGCACGCACAGAATACTGAAAGAAATACCGAGAAAAACATCGGCGAAGCAGAATGCAAATTCAGGCGAAGTTTGGTGGATTTGTGATCGAAAATGGGAAAAAAAAAAAAGTCGAAATTGTACGGAAAGGTGAATAAAGACAAAATAAGTCAAATTCCGGTCATCCCGAGGGTCAATCCCACGCTTGACCTTGACCTGAGACGTGGCCCACACATTTTCCCTAATAAATACCCTCTGCTAATGACGTCTTTCAGGGCCTAGTACAGTGAAAATTGGACAAATCTCTATAATATAATAAAATCAATTTAAAATTTATATATTATAATAAATTTATAAACACCACGCTATTTATCGTTGGATAAAAAGACAAATTTCATGATTTCTATTTTAATACGGTTTATGGTTTAGGATTTAGAGTTTAAGGTTTAGGATTTAGAATTTAGGATTTAAGTTTTAGGGTTCAGTATTTAGGTCGTAGTGTTTGTTTAAATATAAATCTCGAATGTGCTCGAAGAAATTGGCGAAAAAAGCTCTTCCGGAGTCGCTTCAATTTAGCTAAAATGCTCGGGTATGGTGACCTCGGTGGCCCTCCATTGAGTGATGCAGAAGAGTATTCGCTACATTCCAGCTATCTTGCTAAAGCAAATTCACTCAATCTTTCGGAAATTGCTGAAATGAAAATAGTGTAAGAACTG
>KE534305.1:0-10219 GCA_000441915.1 Genlisea aurea | reverse complement strand
CTCAAATTAAACCTCAAACCAAACAGGGTTTTATGTGGTATTATTTTTTTAATACCTCCTTATACCTCCTTATGACCCCAACCAAACACCCCCTTAATGGTTAGTTAGGTGGACGTACCATTTAGGGTGAGCCATCTCCATGAAATAAACGTGCCCAAAATATAAGTAGATGATGATCCAAAGATAATAAAAAGCTGGACAAAAAATAATATTATTTAATCCAAATTCTTAAAAATATCCAAAATGTCCGTAACGTACCTGATTCAATGTCGTCAGTCCTCCCCGTAGATGCTTAGGTGAAATTTCTGCTACGTATACTGGAACCTGTTTGTTTATTCCACAATTATTATAAATAATATCATTTCTGGGATAGATTAAATTAAATATAAAATATATATATATATATACCACATAAGAAAATATCCCTATGCCATATCCTGTCAAAAATCTCCCAAAATAAAGAACCCACGCCACCTGTAAAACGATATCATAAATAATTTTAATAATCAAAATAATTTTATTTTTTGAATAATTAATACCTTCCCAGAACAAACTGCAACCCAACCCGTGATGCAGATAAGAGCACCCACTCTCATTCCCTGTTCATCAAAAACGATAATATTATTATTTATTATTAAATAATAATAATAATAAATATGATCGGCACCCATTTTCGTCCCCCGAAATCCGAAAGTTTTCCGCTTGCAATTCCTCCGATCATTGCTCCAATGGTGACTACGGATCCAAACACTGAGAACTGAAATAAATAATCTCGTATGTAAGGCTTGTAGCTGATGAAGAAATGATTATTAGGGTTTATGGGAAATTACTATTTATTAATTATACTACCTCGGAGACTGATAAATTTAGGTCGCGAGTTATACTCGACTGCGTCGGTGCAGAATATCCCACCTGAACACGACCAACGACAATATTATGATATATGATGATCTCGAGGAATCGAAACCCGACCCGATTGAGAGATGACGTACGCAGCATCCGAATTCGAAAGATCCGCAAACGGCGACGAGGACGCTCAGCCAAAGTACGACGGCGGAGCCGCTTCGCTCCGGCGGCTTGTGGAGCAGCGAACCCGTTTCGATCTCCCCGTCGTCGCCGGCCATTGGACTTTGGACAATTCAATTCAATTCAATTCCCCTGCTCGCTGCGAGTGACCACTCCAATTAATAGGGGTTTTAAAATGCAATTTGGCGTCAATATTTTTCTATTCCCATTTTATATTATTATTATTATTTGTATGTAATAATACTACATATGTCTCAAATCGAATATTTAATTAAATTTTGATATTTATTTTTTAGTGATCACAATCATTGTTTAATTAAGAGTCGTGACATGTTTTATGTCAAGTGTAACACGACAGACAGATTTCGTAAGTGGTTTTAATTGATTTTTGGACTCTTGCTAATAAACATTTAGTTTTTTTTTTTAGATACAATTTCAATTTTTTTAACGATTAATTAATTTTTCTTTTTATTTTTTTTTAAAAAAGAGCTGTCGATCACATGGAAAAACGTTTTTCGTTTTCGAAATAAAAAAAGGACAGTCCAAGCTGTCGACCATGTGTGGGTTTTAATTTTATTATTGTTTATTGTTAATTTTATTTTTATTTTATAATTCAACTTGAATTTATAAAATAAAAATAAATAAATATAGATATTCGTAAATTATTTTATTTTTAGAATACAAAGATGTGTATTTTATTGTTGTGGCCACACGTGTTATGTATTTATGTTTAGAATAAATAGTTTAGGATTTAATTATAATTCTTTATTTTATAATTAATAATAGAAATATTTTTTTAAAGCCCAAAAAAAATATCATCGGCATATGAAAGCCCAATTGAAATTTATAATTGAGCCCAATTAGAAAGCCCAAGAAATCATTCAATCTGATTGAAATAAATAACCTTAGCAATTATATTTTCCTTTATTAGCAATAAAGTTTAGTTACTTGTGGCAGCAATTATTACTAAAGTCGAGCCACGTGGCTTCAACAATTGCAAGGTTTATTAATAATGAACGCTTTCCATTAGTGAATGACAATAAATCTAAGGAGAGATTTTCCAATTCGAAAAATAATAATATATTACAAAAAATTGATAACATAGGGAAGGAAAATTAAATTCGGCATTTATTGCATAACATTTATTTTATAATTACGTATTTAATTATCATTAACCCTCAAAATAAAATAGTTCTTTTTTTCATCGAAAATTGAGCAATGAATGAATTTTATTAAATATAATAAATATAATTTAGAAAAATAAATATATTCCCCCCACTAACTGAAATAAATACATTTCATTTCCTTTATTTCAGTGAATAAAAAGATCGAAGGATTCTTTTCCCGATCCGGGAGTACTTTTTTTTTTTTCTTCGTCTCTCTAGAGAGAGTAAAGGGAAGTAACTTTTTCCTTCTCATTCGTCGTCGAATCTGCGGCGGAAGTCGGAATCCACAGAACTTGCGGTCTTCTTCCGTGTAAGTCCAATCGTTTGCTTCGTTCTAGTTCGGTAATTCGATGTTTGTCGATTGCACTTCTTCGGATCAGTGTCGTTGGCTGATTTTTTGAAATTGTACGGACACTGCGCAGCGAGGTTTCTGTGCTTAGAATGAATTGATCGTGCGGAATTTGAGCCCTGAGATTTTTCGTGGATGTATTTATTGTGCGTGTGTTTGGTGCGGTTACCTAATTCGCTTAAGTAAGATCATGTTTCTGATCGCGCATCTTATATGAGGCATTCTGTGTTTTGCGGATTACTTTGTGAAGGAGGAGGGATAATCAAGATGAAGAGTAGTGAAACTTTAGAAAAATTGAGTAGATAAAGTTGTGATTTAGTTCTTTTTTTTGTTGCAGAATTATGGATACACAGCTGTTGGAGATTCATCCTCGCGAACTCAAGTTCATATGTGAGTGGATTGATATATTTCATATCGGGGTGCCTTTTCATTTTTTTTTTTCTCAAACATCAATTGGATTATCTAGTTGAGGTGAAGAAACAAAGTTCCTGTGTTGTTCATCTTACTAATCTCGCTGATCAGTATGTTGCCTTCAAGGTCAGATATCCTTCCTACCTATAGTTTTGATCTAAAGCTTTATTATTTTTATATAGCTGCATAGCGTATGGAATTGGAATAATTTCCGGTCAATGCCAGGTGAAAACTACATCACCGAATAAGTACTGCGTGAGGCCAAACGTCGGCATAATCAAGCCAAAGGCAACATCTGATTTCACAGGTAACTGCGATTTGCTATGAAACGTAATTGCATCGGGGGCACGCATTCTGATGTGAAATATTTACCACAGTTACTATGCAAGCTCAGAGAACTGCTAGCCTTGAGTGCAAAGACAAGTTCCTGATTCAGGGCACTGTCGTTCCGTATGGCACCACTGAGGAAGATATTACATCTCGCATGGTAATTTTGCCACTTTTTTTTTATTACTATTTGACTTTTGAAGGAGACTCTAACCTTTTTTTTTTCTTCTGGTAGTTCTCCAGAGAAAGTCGAAAGTATGTTGAAGAAACAAAGCTCCGGGTGGTCCTTACCAGCGCACCGAACTCTCCAGCGGTGGCCCCAGCTGATGGCGTTCTGTTGCCTGTTAATGGAGTAATGAAGCAAGAGCCATCCTACGAAACGTCGAAACTGGACGATAAATTGCAGAATGGAGTTGAAAATCACCCACCGGAAGCGGTAATCGCTCCCTCTCATGCTTAAAACTGTGGATCTGAATTTGTGAATCCGTTATACATTTCTATGCAATGCAGCTGGTTAAGATAGTTGAGGAACCCAAAAATGGCGACAACATGGATGAGTTTATACTGCGAAACACCGTCGACAGTATGAACCCAATAACCCCCCTTCCTACTGACGGCGAAGAGTTTACTGGGGGGAAGAAGCTTCACGAACCGAAGCAACAAGTGAGTAATGCTGAAGAAAGTAACGATGGAAGTGAAGAATTGCGATCAAAGATTGCTTGCATAGAATCCAAGCTGGTACAGGTCAGTGACAATCTATTTCCCCGTTTAACTAATCCGGAATCCGTATTCATATTTTCTGTTCCACCTCTTCCAGGCAGAGGAAACCATTGCAAAGATAGCAGAGGAAAAGATCAAGACCCTCGACGACAACAAAAATCTGAAGCAAGAGTTGGTTCGTAAATTAACCACTCCACCCGACACCTATGGACTCTCGTTACCATGTTCCTGATGCATTCGTTGCTTCCTTTGGCAGGAAAATTTGAGGACAAGAAAGACAGCATCGCGAGAAATCCAAGTCGTCGGTTTCCCGCCATTGTTCGTATTGACGGTTGCCCTCATTTGCCTCGCCATCGGCTTCTCATTCCGATCCTAACACACAAACTCTTAGACATGGTAACCTGTTCTTCTTTTTAACGTGGCAAGTATAGTAGTATACAGCATTTGGTGGCTTTTTAGATGGGGAGCCATAGACGTCCGAGATAGTTATGTAACAAGAGCAACTGATTTTATCACATCATAGCGCGTGGCAAGGTACGAATTACGATTTTATTATCATTACATACAAATGCAAGGCCACTGTTTGTTTTTTCAATATGTACAAAAAAGAGAGAACAGACCAGGAAAATCTCTCTTTCAAGCTTGCTGATGAGACCAAGACGCGTGGGTCGGCTGTTTCGGAGTAAGTATTTGGACGCGGATGACTTCGTGGATGGCCCCTCGATGGAGGACTCTGAGAACCTCCTCCCCGCCGGTGGCGGCCAGATCACGTAACGACACGTTACGGGAATGCATTTCGTCGCGTAGGCGGAATCCGTAAAACCATCTTCCGAGCTTCCACCACTGAACGCATACTTGTCTCTCCGAAACGCTGCACCTGCTCAGCGCCTCGATCAGGTCCTCCGCCTGATAACAACAACAAGTTTACTCCGAGGAGTTTTTTTTTTCGAGATGAGAATCGATAAAGAATGGTCGTCTCACTGGAAGGTTGAGACAGAGGATGCAGTAATGGAGAGCAACCACGTTGAGCAGCACGCAGAGGCTTGGTTTGAGGAAGAAGATTTGCACGTCTTTGAATTCGAACCGCATCGAGTTCAGCAGTTGGATCGCCTTTGAATAATTCCCGACTTCGAGCGACTCGTAAGATGCTGCCCTTTCTAAAAACTGCTTCAAGGATTCGGCCTTGGAAGCCATCTCATTGTGCTTGCTTATGTACATCCCCCTCCAACCCTTACACACACACACACGCATTTTAGGACATTTCATCGAACACCTAAAAGGCATCGAGAAAAAAACCCTCACCAATACCTGTGAAGAGAATCCAACTCCGGCACTGAATTCCGGCCATCTGTCTCTGTAGAGAGCCCACCAGACGGAATCGGAACAGCATATCTCTCGCCAATACCTGGAACAGCTTCCTAAGGAACAAACATCAGCAACCTGGTGGGAAGAAAAGAATCGATGGAGGAAGAATCAGATACCTATTACCTGGTGTGAGTGAATAAAGGAATGGATTTCGATCGGAATTTATTTACCTCGAGGGTTGAAGCTATATACACCGCCATATCGTTCGGAAGTGAATTCAGCTTAAAAATTCGTCCCGATACATCCATCGCCCGCGTCGTCTTCCCGATCACGTACGTATAAAATAACGATATCGGTCGGTGGTGGCGTATAAAAATGAAATAATAATAATAAAATTGTTTTCATAACAAAACATTACACAGTGGAGTGGCGGCTCGAAAAGTTTTTTTATTTGGATGGAAATGGAATTGGAAATCTTCTTCAGCTTCTGGGTTTGAATTTGTTGCAGATCTTGACAAGTTCATCGGCAACGCCGCTGATCTCGCCTTCTTCACCATCCCTGATTCCTCTGCTGATCTCGCCGACTCGATCCCTGAAATCGATTCTCCTCTCCACGATCACATCCTTTATCGCATCCGCAATGGCCTTCCCACTGTAAACTCCATCCTCCCCTCTCTCCACCGCCACCGCCGCGCCGGCGTCCGCCAGCATCTTCGCGCTCAGAGGCTGCTCGTAACTCATCGGCATGGCGATGATCGGAACCCCGAAATACACGCCCTCCGTCAGGGAATTCCACCCGCAGTGGCTCACGAAGCCGCCCACGCTCCGATGGGCCAGGATCCTCGATTGGGGAGCCCAGTCGGTGATGATCCAACCCCTGTCCTTCGTTCTCCCGATGAAGCCTTCCGGCAGCGCTTCCTCCGGCGATTTTTCCTTCTCCAGAGAGGAGAATCTCAGCACCCAGATGAAGTTTACTCCGGCGAGCTCCAACCCTTGTGCCAGTTCGTGTAACTGATCCTTGGGCAAGATGTATTCGCTCCCGAAAGATACGTATAGAGTCGAAAACTGGGGTTTCTGTTGCAGCCATTCCATAACATCCGACTGAATATTATCGTCGTCGACATTGGTTGCAGAAATCAGAGGACCGGTGGGAACGACCTTCTTCTTGATCAGAACGGAAAGGTAGTCTAAATACTTGGCTTCGAGTTCCCTGTAGCTGTTGACCAGTACGATGTCGGTGGATATATTGTAAACTCCGAACAGGAAGCCCTCCTCGGCGCCTTTTATCGGCGGAAGTTTCGTAGTTATTGCCGCGGAAGAGGGCATAAATATTGCCGGAAAAGGGTAGCCGGTGCTGTCTCCATGCGTGTACAAGTGATGGAAATAAGTGATGGATGAAGAGCCGGCGATGGAGAAGAAAACCGCTGGGATGCCCTTCTCCGAGGCCAGCTTCGCGGCCCAGGGTTGGAAACCGTCGTAAATGAGGAGATCCGGTTTGAGATCGGACAGGATTTCCGAGAAGCTGGAATCGGAATCCTGAAAAATTCGCATTAGGGTTGGGACGAGATGGGAGGGGAGATTCTTGGTGGTGTGGAGCTCCGGCGGGAGCTCGTCGGAAGGGATTTTGAGTTCGATTAACTCGATTCCGGCGTTGGATTCCGGGAGGGATCGGAAGGAGGTCAGGTTCACCGGAGACGAACAGATGTAGATTCTGAAATCTCGTCGAGACAGCCGCTTGGCGAGTTCGACGAACGGGTACATGTGGCCGTGAGCCAGCCATGGAAACATGAGAACTCTCACGGAGTTTCCGACCGTTTCCATTTTCTCTTTTGGTTTTTCTCGAATGAAAAACAATCTAGCCCGGAATCGAAGAGCCCCAGAGAGCTTACCGAGAGCAGAAAGTAGAAGAAGAAGAAGAAGAAGAAGAAGGTGCTGACAGTTCCGGCGAGAATATGCCGGAGAGTGTGATTCGCTACGCTCAGCTTCGGACTTCTGAGTTCTGATCGATGCCTGAGGGGATGCTAAGAAGGGAATCGATTTTGATAATTTGAAAAAAAAATTATTTAAGAAAGGATTGTCGTGTTTCACGTGCTTCTACGTCCGGTGGGCCCATCTAATCCTTTTGTTGGTTATTACTTATTACATGCAGAGTTGGGCCCATTTAATGTTATTTTGGGCTAATGTTGAGGGCCCATTAAGTGAAATTGGGCTTGTTCATATAAGCGATGTTGGGTCTGTCTGATCGAATATCGATTAGTCGAAGCGGATGATGTTAATAAGCCTCGGTCTCCCTTCTCCACTTCAAACCCATCGGCAATTTCGCCCGGAGATTCGCTCTGCTCCGGCGAAGGGAGGAGGAGGAGGAGGAGGAGGAGGAATCATCAGCTTCGAATTGCTGAAGAATCGTCTGATTCGAAGCGCGGAAGATGGCTGCGTCGAGGAAGCGAAATCCACCCTGGACTTCATGTTGCGTTCCGATTTCATCCCGGATCGGACTGTCTTCACCGTTCTTCTCAAATCCTGCATTCGACGCCGGAGATTCGAGCTCGGTCGGGAGGTTCACTCCCTGGTTATTGAGTCGGGAATCGAGTTCGACGCCATACTCTTCAACTCGCTCATCTCCTTGTACGCCAAGAGCGGCGACTGGAGGAAAGCTGATGAGATTTTCGGCTCGATGGGCGAAATGAAGGATTTGGTTTCGTGGAGCGCGATGGTTTCGTGCTACTCGCTTAACGGATTGAATTCTAGGGCTATTTCTTTGTTCATTGAAATGGTGATTTCCGGAGAAAACCCTAACGAATACTGCTTTTCCGGCGCACTCCGGGCTTGTTGGAATCGAGAATTCGCGGCTACCGGGCTCGTAATCTTCGGTTTCCTTACGAAGACCGGGCATTTCCACTCCGATGTCTCCGTCGGATGTGCTCTGATCGAAACATTCGCAAAGGGTTTCGCTGATTTGGACTCCGCCAAGAAGGTGTTCGACGAAATGCCTGATAAGAACTCTGTTACCTGGACGCTGATCATTACGAGATTTGCTCAACTGGGTTGTCCCGAAGAGGCCATCGAGTTATTTCTAGACATGGTGATTGCAGGATTCCAACCAGATCAGTACACTTTCAGCAGCTGCCTATCGGCCTGTGCCGAGCTCGGCTCAGCAGCCGTAGGCCGCCAGTTACACAGCTGGGCGATAAAAAACGGCTCCATATCCGATGTCTGTGTAGGCTGCTCGTTAGTCGACATGTATGTGAAATCATGTCTAAATGGATCAGTGGCCGAATCTCGAAAAGTCTTCGATGCGATGCTGGAACACAATGTCATGTCCTGGACAGCCATCATCACAGGGTGTGCTCAAAACGGTGGCCTCCCAGATGAAGCTCTTCGGTTGTATTGCAGGATGATGACTGAAGGTACGGTTAAACCTAACCACTTCACGTTTTCCGCTGTTCTGAAAGCTTGTGGCGATTTGTTCAATCCCAGATTAGGCGAAGCGATTTACGGGCAATCGGTGAAACTCGGTTTCGCAACAGTGAACTGTGTCGGGAATTCGCTCATCAGTATGTACACGAGAAATGATCGAATGGACGAAGCAAGACGGGCTTTCGAGTTCTTGGTTCACAAGAATTTGGTTTCTTACAATGCTTTGATCGATGGCTACTCGAAATCTACCGATTCCCACGAAGCTTTCGATCTGTTGAATCGAGTCGAGACCTCGGAATTCGGTATCGATGCGTTCACATTCGCCAGCCTGCTGAGCGGAGCTGCCAGCATCGGCGCAGTCGGAAAAGGGGAACAGTTGCACGGGCGTTTGCTGAAATCCGGATTCGAATCCGATCTCTGCGTTTCCAATGCCCTCATCTCGATGTACACGAGGTGCGGCGATCTACGATCCGGATTCAAAATCTTCGACGGGATCGAAAATCGGAACATCGTCTCGTGGACTTCGATCATCACGGGATGCGCAAAGCATGGATTTGCGGAAACTGCCCTGGAACTGTTTCATCGGATGACGGAAACCGGGATACGGCCCAACGACGTCACCTTCGTTTCGATTCTATCGGCTTGCAGTCACGCCGGTTTGGTCGAAGAGGGATGGAAATACTTCCGTTCAATGTCCGAGGATCACGGGATGGCCCCGAAAGTCGAGCATTACGCCTGTATGGTCGATATTTTATCGAGATCGGGCCATCTGGACAGAGCCATGAGGTTCATCGACACAATGCCGTACCCTCCCGACGCGCTCATATGGCGCACATTGCTCGGCGCCTGTCTCGTTCACGGCAACGTCGAACTCGGCCGCCTCGCCGCCCGCTCGATCCTCGAGAAAAATCCCGACGATCCAGCGGCCCACGTGCTGCTGTCGAACCTCCTGGCGTCGAAGGGCCAGTGGGGTGAAGCCGCGGCCATCAGGAAGGAAATGAGAAGCAGGAACGTGGTAAAGGAAGCCGGTTCGAGCTGGATCGAAGTGGATGCGACGGTACACAAATTCTACGCGGGGGATTCGAAGCACCCCGAAGCGGCGGCGATCTACGGGGAGCTTGATCGGGTGGTGGGCGAAGCAAAGGGAATGGGGTACGTGCCGGTGACGGATGGGGTGGTGCTGCAGCAGGATGTGGAGGAGGAGGAGGAGAAGGAGAGGTACGTTTTCCAACACAGCGAGAAGATCGCTTTGGGATACGGGCTGATAAGAAGCAGGGGGGGGAAAGGGAAGAAGGTGTTGAGGATTTTTAAGAATCTGAGGGTTTGTGGAGACTGTCATAACTTCATCAAGTTCGCTTCCATGGCGTGTGGGAGGGAGATCGTGGTTAGGGATTCCAACAGGTTTCATCACTTTAAGGATGGGAGGTGTTCTTGTAATGACTACTGGTGAAAGAAAGAAAGAAAAAAATGATACATACATACTTGTAATAAATAACAA
>KE533898.1:0-11138 GCA_000441915.1 Genlisea aurea | reverse complement strand
GGGGCAAAAAAAAAAAAAACGAAAAACTTACGAGAAACGAAATGGTGGGAAGTGGTTCAATGGAGTTTTCAGATCCAGCAATATGGAGGAGTTGCTATTGTTATTCACATTCTCCCATTCGATTCCAGGATCCATGGAGTCGATGACTCGAACAGGATTGCAGACAGAACCGGAACCAGAAGTCGAGGATGCACCGGCAGAGCTGCTTTCCGGAAAAGTATCGAATCCTTGCCCGATCAAAGCAGTGAGCCCGTCCCCGGAAAGGTCACCGCCATGGCCGTCGGATCTATTACTCTCCGGATCATCAGGAACAGGATGTGCATGATTATTTCGATCTCCGATACCAAACGGGACACGGGAGAACACGTAGCGAGTAGGAGGCCAAGTAGTTGGAGGCACATACGTCGTTCCATGTCCGAGTCCGGCTAGCCCATCAGGAGTCCCTCTCTCGTGTACTCTCGTCGGCCCAAACAGACCAGTCCTCTCCCCCTGAGCCGGATTGCTGAAGTAGAAAAGTCCTGCATCGTTAGCCAAATTTACCGGAACGTTATCCTGTCCATAGCAGCCGAGAGCCGTCACTCCACGGGAATGGGCGAACTGCGCGTGCCCGATTTCATGCACCCGCTGACTCAAAAGCATCTATCGGATACAGGAAAAAAAAAATAGATATAACTCGACTTTTGAAAAGTATTCCGAAGAGGTAGGCGAAAAAAAAGAAAAGAAAAATGAATACCTGCAACCAGAGGCCATCATTCACTGCTTTGCAAGGAAAACCCAACTCCTCAAGATGCCTTCTTACGTTCAAGAGTGCCTCAAAGGACATGTTGCAATAAAGAAGCGAACCCCCTTCGAAAATATTGACGAAAGCATCGTAATCTTCTGCCGTCATACCGCACTGCCGTTTCAGGCATTCTTTAACCTCTCTTCTGCCCACAGTCCTGCCACCCCAAGTGAGAGGTGATATGCTCGATCTCCCCCACATATTCGGAACAAGGATATCAGGGGAAGAGTTTGACGATGAAGCGGAAGTATTCCTCAACTGGTTGGATGGTTCCTCGGCTGATGGCCCTTCCAGCGAGCGATGACTTGTCTGAATATTTAGATAAGAACCAGAAGAACAGCTATTTGCATAAAAGGTATCGTTAGCAGAAGGTCGATGGATGTATCCAGAATCCAAACCAGATTCACTGCAAGTGGCTTGCGCTTCATGAAGCTGAGCAGCACCGTGGTGGCCGTCAGCGGTGGGATTTCCGGCATTGTTGGTGCTTGAAATTTCTAGCTCGTTATCTGTATTGAGACTCTTTTGTTCGATATCCAGCAAGGTGTTTGCACTTCCATCAGCCCCATTTTCATTCTTAGATTCCAGTGAATCTGAATGTGCACTAGCTAATTCATCAGAACTTGAACTTCCTTGCTCATTCTCCGCAGAGGAATACGTAACTTTGGCAAGAAATGTGTATAGCGCCAGTTCGAACCTTCACATATTTTTTCAAAAGCAAATAGAAAGTTGATCAGAATAAGTTGCATAACTGAATCATTATTAATCTCAAGAAAACAAGAAAGTTTTTCTTTTACCTTTTTTCTTCACTGGGCACCCATAATTCATCCGAGGTGAGTAAAGCATGCAATGTTTGAGGAGAAAGTTTAGGAAGAACCTAATAAAATGAGGAATTAGATTCACCTCAAACACAAAAAACCAAGAATAAATAGGTGACACATAAAGCGAAACGATTAGGAAATCAACCTCTTTTAGTTCCTGATAACCACTCTGACACAGATACCCCCAACAAGCATTTCTTACACGCTCCCCATGTATGCCATAATCTTGGCTTTCAGCAAACACCTATACTGAGATGAATAAAAATACTTACACGAAATCTCATACTTTGGTCAATTAAATGCAATGATTGAGAAAAGAAATCAGTGCAATCAACCAGAAATTAGAACACAGTTCAGATATTGAACCTGATACGTTAAGAAATTAGACGACCACAGTTCAGATATGATGAAATCAGTGCAAATTGAACACAGGTCCTGCATGAAAATTTGCAAAAAAATAATGAATAACCAACCCATTGAAACAATTTAAAGCTCAACAATAAAGAGTAGGAATTCTAAAGAGATTTAACTAAAATAATCTAAAAGTATCATCCTTTGGACCAAATCAACTTCAGAACTTACTGTGTTTTTCATTCTCACCTGTAAATCAAGAAATGATGCAGCAGCTAATACGCGATATGCATTGCTGCTATTAAGTTTAGGGTAATTCCCATAAAGATATGCCAAGGCTATTTCCATTGCTTCACTAGTAACATTTTTATCATCCACATGCAATGTTAATGCAGGAGCATTGGCTTCTTTCCATGGGCCAATAAGCATGTTCCTGCAAACGTACAAGATCATATGTGGCTGTGAACGCTGAAGAATTAATAAACAAGCTTCACAGAACTGAAAAACAAGTGTATTTCCTTCAGCTATCAAGAGAAGGAAACACAAAACAAACCAATATATTCAACAGCATTACCTAACTTCAGAATAAATTTTCAGAATTCAACAAACATGTTCAGAATTCAACAGTGAGGTAGGTATAATATAACCAACCGGAAGTAAGAACTCCGAGAAATGATGAGGCGATGAAGACGATATGTGGATCCCATCGCGTTCAGGACGACGTCGGAGAAAACCCCGTTTTTAAACCCTTCTATGTATATATGATCGCAGAGTGAAGCGAGGTTGCTATCCGGAGTTAGGCAGCCGATTTCCCCTCCACTACGCCCCTCTCCATTGACAATTACTTCGCTATCATTGAGCAACGGTTGCGGCAATATTTCCAACGGAACGCCGCCCGCGCCGCGGTAGCCACCGTGGCTGCACATACCGACGGTGTAGCGAGGCTGTGAATCCAAAAATTGAGCTTCCATAGCTTAAGAATGCAGAACTACATTATGAATTCTCTGAATCGACGGGAAAGAGATCGGCGATGAACAGAAATCATGCGATGCGAGAATATCGGACTTCGTTACACAGACGAGCATGTGATTTGTTTAAAGGACCGAACTGTGAAGAAAAGGGTAGGAAAAAAAAACCAAAAAGGCCCATAAATTTTCTTTAATTACTAAAAAACCCCAAAACTTGTAGCTAAATAGTCCTCCTGATTTTTACACATTGAAAAAGAGCATGCTCCGGTAGTGTTGCCGCCTCACCGGTGTGAGCGCCAATAACGATCTTGAAGCTTTCAGTGATGCGCGATTTGGCTAGAAATCGAGGTAATTTGTCGACTCGAAATTGATTATTTCCACTTATTTTCTGTGAAGAACACGTTGCGGAATTCGCTTCAATTTTCATTTTTCAATGTTTGTCGTCAAATTCGTTTTTTCGTGTGCTGTTTCAGGCTTCAAATTTCTCGAACTGATACGATTTCCTCTTTGCAATTTCTGCAAGAGGCGTTCATATTATAGTAATGGATCGCCTTTCGTAGAATTAACGAGTAGAGATTCTTCAACGGATGCCGGAAGTATTGGAAAGTCGACAAAAAATGCAGATTTCAAAAGATTGAGTGAGAATGTTTGTGGCATTCTAGAGAGCAGCCTTTGGGGGCCCTCAGTTGAAGCATCCCTCTCTTCCGTTGATGAGAAGCCTCATTCTGATCTCATTGTTGGAGTTTTGAGAAGATTGAAGGATGCTGAGTTAGGCATTAACTACTTCAGATGGGTCGAGAAGGTTATGAATCGTGCCAATTCCCTTCAAGCATATGAATCTCTTCTCTTGTTGATTTCTCGATGCAAGAAGTTCGACCGGCTAGGTAACTTCGTAGAGGAGATGACTATAGCCGGATTTCATCCATCTAATGATACCTCTGTGGAGATGATTTCCCACCTTGTGACGGCCAGAAGGTTGAGAGAAGCTTTCAATCTCATCCAAACCATGAGGAAACTCAAAATCCAGCCGGCATTTTCGGCCTACACGACTCTCATCGGTGCATTGGCCAATGATCATAAGCCCGAGTCTTCCGATCTCATGCTCGCCCTCTTTAGACAGATGCAGGAGTCGGGCTACGAGGCTAAAGTCCACCTCTTCACGACCCTGATCCGTGTTCTTGCCCGTGATGGCCGTGCCGATGCTGCGCTCTCGTTGCTGGACGAGGCGAAGAGCTGCTCTCTGGAGGCGGATATCGTGCTGTACAACGTCTGCATCGACTGCTTCGGAAAGTGCGGAAAAGTAGACATGGCTTGGAAATTCTTCCACGAGTTGAGATCCTGCGGCCTCAAGCCTGATGACGTCTCGTACACGAGCATGATCGGAGTTCTGTGTAAATGGGATAGAATGGCGGAAGCCATTGAGTTGTTCGAGGAGATGGATTCGAATCGAGCCGTCCCGTGTGCCTACGCTTACAACACCATGATCATGGGATACGGAATGGCCGGACGCTTCGAGGAAGCGTATGCCCTTCTGGAGAGGCAGAGGACGAAAGGATCCGTCCCCGGCGTGATCGCTTACAACGGCCTCCTCAGTTGCCTCGGGAAAAGGGGCGAAATCGTTGAGGCGATGAGGGTTTTTGACGGGATGAAAAACGACGTGATGCCCAACGCCTCGACTTACAACACCCTCGTCGACATGCTCTGCAGGGCCGGTAAACTCGAAGCGGCGTTAGAAATTCAGGACGAGATGAAGTCGACCGGATCGTTTCCGAACATCGTGACCGTCAACATCATGATCGATCGGCTGTGTAAGGCGAAGAAGCTCGACGAAGCTCTGTCGATCTTCAATGGACTGGACCGTAAGACCTGCTTACCGAATCGATACACTTTTGCGCCTCTGATCGACGGCTTGGGGAGGCAGGGGAGAGTCGACGAGGCTTATCGGTTATACGAAGCCATGCTGGATTCATCGGAAAAGCCGGATGCCGTCACTTACACGTCGCTGATCCTCAACTTCTTCAGATCCGGTCGAGAAGAAGATGGCCACAAGATTTACAAGGAGATGGTGAGGCGAAATGTGCCTCCCGATTTGACGCTCATGAACGTCTACATGGACTGCGTTTTTCGAGCTGGAGAAGTCGAAAAGGGTCGAGCTTTGTTCGAAGAGATCAAGTCCGGGTTCACCCCGGATGCTCGGAGCTATTCCATTCTGATCCACGGCCTCGTCAAGGCCGGATTCGCCCGCGAAACCCACGAAGTGTTCTACGAGATGAAGCGGCAGGGATGCGCCATCGACACGTTGGCCTACAACACCGTGATCGACGGCTTCTGCAAGTGCGGCAAAGTCAACAAAGCCTATCAGCTCCTCGAAGAGATGAGGAGCAGAGGATTCCGCCCCACCGTCGTGACCTACGGCTCGGTCATCGACGGGCTGGCGAAGATCGACCGAATGGACGAGGCCTACATGCTCTTCGAAGAGGCGAAGTCGACGGGAATCGCGCTGAATCCCGTGGTCTACACCAGCCTCGTGGACGGGTTCGGAAAAGTGGGACGCATCGACGAGGCCTACCTCGTGGTCGAGGAGATGATGCAGAACGGGATACGTCCCAACCTTCAGACGTGGAACTGCCTCCTCGACGGCCTCGTGAAGTCCGAGGAAATCGACGAGGCCCTCGTGTGCTGGAACTCGATGGGCGACGCGGGGTGCGTCCCGAACCTCGTGTCGTACGGGATCATCATCAACGGGCTGTGCCGGGTCCGGAAGTTCAACAAGGCGTTCGTCTTCTGGCAGGAGATGCGGAGGCGGGGGCTGGAGCCGAACGGGATCACGTATATGACGATGATATCGGGGCTCGCCAGGGCCGGGAACGTGTCCGACGCCGACAGGATGTTCGAGAAGTTCAAGGCAACGGGAGGGAAGCCGGATTCCGGGTGCTACAACGCCATGATCGAGGGATTGAGCGTGGCGAGTCGAGCCGAGGAAGCTTACGAGCTGTTCGAGGAGACCAGGTTGAGGGGCTTCAGTGTGTACACCAAAACTTGCGTGGTTCTGTTGGATGCTCTTCATAAAGCCGATTGCGTCGACAAGGCCGGAATCGTAGGGGCCGTTTTGAGGGAGACGGCCAAATCCAAACATGCTGAAAGGTCCTTGTGAATTCTCATACTTAAATTTATAATTTAATATATTGATCAAAATATGCCATTTTATTTATACCCCCTTCAATAATTTCAAATTATACCATTTTTCGTAACAATTTATATGATTTCATCGATTTTGATATATTTTGTCAGAAAATAAATATAAGAGGTATAAATTATAACGCCAAACGTTAATTTTTTCGTCAGTTAACGGCGTTAGGTAGCTCAGTTTAGGTATAAGATATGTTTTTTTTTGTAAAAATAAAAAATAAAGAGGGTATAAATTAAAACATAAGTGGTATAAATTACAACGTCAAACGTTAATTTTTCCGTCTGGTAACGGCGTTGTGTATAAATTGATCATTTTTTTGTAATAAATGTGGTATTTTTTTGCAAAAATAAAAAAAATTATCGATACTATAAATGGGTAATAATCTATTAAAATTGACATAAATTGATAAGTTATATTTAATTTTAGTGATGAATAATTCAAATTTCACAGCCGACCGTTATAAATTTCGTTTTAACTATTTGAAAAATGATGTGCAATCACTCTCGCCTTCTGTTCATAACAACCGACGCTCGGAACTCTCTCTCTTGCAGGTGAGGAGAATCTTCGAGGAAATCTGCGGAGAAGAAAAAAAAAAAAACAATGGCGTTGAGGCCTATCGATAACGCATTGCCGATTACTCCTGAAAGACCGAAGAAGTATGCTAAGATGATGATTCCAGCTCAGAAGGAGAAGCAGGAGATACCGGCGGCGAAAGGCGAAAACAATCTTCCAAAAGCGTTGCCGGAGGATGCTTCAATCGACTACGTTCAGTCTGCAGATCTCGAACCGTTGCAGGATCTAGAGACAACGCTCGAGGTTTCGTTGTTTTTTTTTTTTTGCTTTTCCGATTTGATTCGGAAGTATTCGCCGCACGAGTTACCGGATCTTGGATCTTCGCTTCTTTCAGGATATCGTCGGAGGTTTGGAATCGAAAGATTGGCTGAAGGTGTGCGAATCTCTGAACGACGTCAGGCGATTGGCGATCCATCACTCCGATCGCTTGGAGCCGCATCTGTGAGTCCTCCGATCCATCGCGAAATTCGAATTCAATCACCTCTCTCGTTTCATACTCAGAAAACGCCGTTCAATTTTTTTTTTTGCAGCGAAAATGTCGTTCCAGTACTGGTGCGATCAATCAAGAACCCTAGGAGCGCGCTCTGCAAGACTTCACTCATGGCCGCATCCGACATCTTCAGAGCCTTCGGCAACAACCTGATCCACACCGATTCCGAATCCTTCAACCAGCTAGTAAGCAATAAACAAAAAAAAAAACAAAAAAACTTGATCCTCATCAAATCACTACTTCTTCTCAACATCTTTTTCCCTCTCCCTCTCCATGCAGCTTCTGCAGCTGCTGCTGAAAGCTTCTCAGGACAAGAAATTCGTATGCGAAGAAGCAAACAGGACGTTATCATCGATGGTGGAATCCACATCCCCTCTCCCTCTTCTCAACCAGCTCTCTCCATACGTCTCCCACTCCAACCTCAGAGTCAGAGCAAAAGCCGCCATGTCGATATCCAAATGCGTCTCAAAGCTGGTACGCCCCCCCCAACATACATTTCCGTAATTTCATCGACTACTACATAAACATAAACATAAACAACAGGATCGGAAAGGAATGGAGGAATTCGGCTTCGTCGAGCTGATCAAAACGTCGGCAAATTTACTGAACGACAAACTCCCGGAGGCGAGGGAAGCCGCCAGAAGCATCGGACTTGAAGCATACGGAGCCATTACAGAAACTGAAGAAGAGAAAGAGAAGTTGTGGCAAAACTTTTGCCAGAACAATTTGCCTGCTGTTCTTGCCCAGGCCATGCTCAAACTTGCTGCTGCTTCCTCCTCCTCCTCCACTTCTTAAAGGGAAGAAAGAAGAATCAACAAAACGTTTCTTTGTTAAATTGGCAGATGTTTATTTTTATCAATGAAATTTTAAAACATTGATTGATTCGGCCCTATATCTAACATAGAACTCAAAAATGTTTTCGATTATTTCGATTACGTAAACAAAGAGATCATAAATCGTCTTTTGATTGAACCGAAAACTCACATTTACTTGATTTTTCCGGGAAAAAAAAAAAAAAAAATCTAAATCATACCTCGTAACGCCATTTCAGCATCCGCAAGAGGTTGCCCTGCATACATCCGAAGCTCCCCTTTCTTCACAACAATCGCCTCGATCGAACCCGAACCGATCCCTTCATTCAGATCCTAAAACCGACCTCCCGAATCGACGACTTTCAGTATCGATAAAAATAAAATAAAAAAAAAAAAAAGTTCAAAAGGGGGGCCTCCCACCACCTTCACAGGCAACGGGACGACTTCGGCTTCGAAGCTACTCATTTCTCCGAAGAACGATCGCAGCAGATAACAGAAGTTGGTTGCATCCGTACGATCCTCGAAGGCAATCAAATGTGACGACTTATTTCCTCCTCCCGACTCGGAAATGGATTTCAATGTGTAGAGGCCTTTACCGCCTTCGCCTTCAAGGCCGCTGCTACTCATGAAAATGACCTGAAGAATCGAAAGAACGCGATTCCGACAAAAAAGTTCGAACAGGATCGATGAGTGAAGTAAATAAACTACCAGAACATAAGGAAGATTCAACCACCAAAAGTCATCATCAGTTCTACTTCTACTATAACCAGAATCCGCAGATCTTAAGCTTCCATTACTTCCCGAGGCGACGTTTCCTGCCAAAACTTCATGAATTATCAGTGTAAATTCAACGAAAAAGACGAACCGGGATTTACAAATAGCAAGGAAACATCATCGAAAAAATTGGAGTTAAGCACGAAGTAAATAAGTCGCTATACCGTTCATCACCTTAGATTTCATTGCATCATCCTTGCTGCTGCTTCGTTTCTTGATGGTTTTTTCCTTTTCTTTCTTCGGCTTCCTCCTTGAATCTGTAAAACCCTTTTTGGATTGAATCGAGTCGACAGAACTAGGCGAATAGTTATCACTACTCGTGTTTCGATCATCTTTCGGTGTAAACCCCTTTGCTTTATCCATGGGCAAACCTCTGAAATTGTGCTTCTTCTTAAATAATGAATCTTGATTTCCCATTTTATGGCCAGTCTCGATGTGATCAGACGATGAAGAGGGTCTCGAAATTGTTTTCTTGCCGTTTTCGAGCTTCATCCTTAACAATGTCAGATTACTATCGACTTCCTCTTCTATACCTGTTCTATGATCATCACCTACTTCATTGCTGTCACCGATCTGTGCCTCTGTTCTTTCTAATTCCCTTGCCTTCCTAGCCATCATTCGAATTTCTTCGATTTTCATCTCCATTGCCAGGCCTTGCAGACGAATAGTTGAATCTATACCATGGGATGTAAGTTCAGCAGGAGATGAATCATCGTCTTTCAGATTTCCTTCTACGATCGTTTTTCCATCCTCATTGTCAGAACTGAAAAAATAAACAACGAAGAAAGTCTGGAAAAGGAAAGCAGCAATGAGCCATAGCCCATGCTTGAAGAATGGAAACGATTCGGTTGCTCCACCGGGAACTACTGAAACGATGGACTCCGATTTTTCGAAATCGTCGACTTCACGACCGGCTTCCGATACCAGCTCAGTGTTGTTCAATTCTAGCTGAACGTCATCGCACTCGTTGATTCCGTCGATCAGTGGGGCACGAACGGGAAGGATTGGTTCTCCGGGGGGTAGTTTAGGGGTAGCTGGATTTTCTAGGGTTTCGAGGATTTTTCGACGCAGATAATTTTTCCGCCTCGTCGTTCTAGCATCGTACGAAGAAGAAATGCAAGAAATAGATCGGGAACTCACCTCCGGAACGCGGCGTCGGAGGACGACGGCGGCGGTTGGGGAATAGAGAGCCGCCATTTTTCCATGGACAGAAAACACGTCGAAACTTCACAGCACTGAGGAAAAAAAAAAAAAAAAGAATTAAAATTAAAATCTCGCCCAGTAACTTCACAGCACGCCATTTCCATGTGTAATTTTCTTTCGCCACAAAATTTGGAGGAATTCCCAAAACCCTACACCACAAACCCTACCTACCTCAATCTCATCTCAATCCCATTTGAAGCTCTCTCGGATTCTCAGAAAACACTCCAGGAAAGTTGGACGACGGCTTGAAGCTCCATGGATTCAGGATTCAATGCCGTGCCCAGATTGGCCACCACTACATCGAAGAACGACCCTGATTGGCCCTTCCAAGCTCTAGGTATCAGAGCTCCTGTAACTGTCGATGAATCTGACTTCGGAAACGGCAATACCGACTGTTATAGTTGCAGTGAGATTATTGATGATGATGATGATACTGAAACCGGATTTGCTCGAGGAAACAGCAATGTTTCGTCTGAAAGTGAGTTCTTAAGGATTCGCGTGAGGAATTCAGAAGAAAGAATTGATGAGCATTACCCCGATGATGATTCAGTACGAGGATCGGAGGAGGAGGATGATGAATTCTTGTTGGAGAAGGAGGAGGAATTTCTGAGGAAGTCGAGCGATTTGCATGTTCTCCGATCAGTGGATGAGTTGCTGAAGAAGCTGCAAGCTCCGATTGCGAGGATATCGTCCTGTGAGAGTGACGCCGACGAGGAGTTCGAAAATGAAACCGTCTGCCATGGAAATCTGCAGAGACTGAAAGGTGGTGCCCTGAAAGTTAGGCCATGGGAGAGCGACGAAGAATCCGAAACTGGAAGCATCGTAAGGATGGAGGATATGATAAGCAGTGAAATTTCCGAGCCCAACAAAAATCTCAAGGATTTGGATGATGGAGTTGAAGAAGAAAGTGATCTCCGGCAAGGCGGCGGTGGTGATGAGCCCAACAACAATCTCAAGGATTTGGACGATGGAGTCGAAGAAGAAAGTGATCTCCGGCAAGTCGGCGGTGGAGATGAGCCCAACAAAACTCTCAAGGATTTGGATGATGGAGTCGAAGAATCCGAAACTGGAAGCATCGTAAGGATGGAGGATATGATAAGCAGTGAAATTTCCGAGCCCAACAACAATCTCAAGGATTTGAATGATGGAGTCGAAGACGAAAGTGATCTCCGGCAAGT
>KE533865.1:0-10184 GCA_000441915.1 Genlisea aurea | reverse complement strand
AGCCATCATATTTGCAAGTTTCAGCAATTTATCATCTGGCAAATACTTTTTCAAAGAAACACAACTCTGATGCATCACTCTAAATAACAAACCAGCAACACCCCTTTCCGATTCATGGATACTCTCCGATTCCGGCAAATCGACGCCATTTATCCAGTCGTTAATTCTATCAGTCGATCTCCACAGACTCAAAGTTACCGATTCTCCCACAGCTGCCCAGCTACTGCCGGTTTCCATCAGACAAGAAAGGGTCAATGGGAGATCGGTCAATACGGTCGATTCATCAGCGGTTAAAAGCGGCATGTATTTGCAGCTGCTCCCACTTAGAAGCCCCAGAAATCTGATGGCCTGCAAGAAGAAGTCGAGAGTTCGTTACATCGCTAGGTGTCTGAAAACCATAAGAGACACCGTTGCATTTGTCTCTTACCGTTGAAGGGTAACTCGTCACACACGAAATTTCAGCTGTGTATCTCAGCCATTGTCTTCTAACGCTTTCGTCTTGGCGTAGCAGCGCCATGGAGAACTCCACGAGTATGCTCCATATAACTGCACAAGGAATATGTAATGTAGTAGCCTCTGAAAATAATGTTTCGAAACGACAAAATTCAAAAGTTCGAACCGACCTTTACAACGGACGTTCAGAATGTGTGGCTTCAATTTTGTAAGCTCGAGTACAGGGATGGTGCCGGCTCGGACAAGGGCAATTTTTGCATGAATCTTTTTCAGATGTGTTGAGGTTTCACCGTTTTGCTCTTCGAGATTATTTAGATTGGAGACCTGTAAAAATAATTTCAGCTCCTTATCAGTTGGAAGTTTTTTAATAGCCATATTTACCTGCAAAAGATCCAATAGCCAGGCAAGGTGAGCCTTTCCGAGGCATTTCATAGCTTCAATCCATTCGATTTTGGAACTCTTCTCATGAGGCGGCCATGGCAGCATATTGAACAGAACCTCCACACATTGCTTCACATTATAAGCGTACGCCTTCGTTTCTGCTTCATTTCCACCAACACAATTTTGAAGGCCTTTCCAACATGAAAACCTCAAGTAATGCTTCTCTTCCCAGTTGTTTTCAGCAGAAGCAGACATCGAATGAAAGAAAAACGCCATATCGTCAAATAGTTTAACCAGTCTAGCATCACTGAATGTGGTGAGAAAATCCGAAAAGTGCAAGAGCATAAGTGATTGAAGATTGGAGTCCAACGACTTGAACCTTGCTAATTCACATAACTCATCAAGGAAGGTTAAAAGGGAATCCAATTTAGTCGAGTGAGACAGTAGAAATCGAAAGCATTCTTCCTGGAGAATTCCATTTTTCAGGGGTGCTGCCATTTTATCAACTCGGCCACCATATCTCATGCACCGGCTGATAAGTACTCTCCAATCCAAAGAAGGCAATCTTGGAGCAAGAGACAAGCATCGGAGACAAAGAGCAAGTGATCCAATATCGATATCGGTATCCAACTGAGAAAAAAAACATATCACAGAAGTTTTTAGCATAAATTATTTAGGAAAAACAGCGGAACTTAAGAAAAAAGGAGTAAAAGCCTAAATCATCACACAAGTCACGAAGATTCTCTACAGCTTTATAATTAACATCCAATAGCTTATAACGTATATCAAGATTTTTATGGTATCAAGATTAAGTTACCTTAGAACTCATCTCCATAAGCCATAACGAGATTTTCATTACAAGACTATCTTCAGCAACTCCCGTTACTGCACTACTCTCATTCGCATTAGACGTGGAGACGAAGTACTGATGAAGAAAAGAAATGGCCCATGACGCCTCGTATCGTATTCTGCAATCGTCAGTGCTCTGGGCGAGCAGAGAGATCTCTTGAATTAGCAAGGTCAATTCAGTCACCAAATCATGATAACTTTCCAAATCCTGCCAATAAACATACACAGTCAATAATTTGGACCATTTCTCGATTTATGCATGTCATCCTTGCGTAGGGTCATGCAAATCTTCTACTACCGGACGTCCCCGTAGGAACATACAAAGTCAATAATATTATTCAAATTTCACCAAAACCAACTTAATTCATTCCCCTTTATTCCATGTAAATGATTACGTAGAACAATTCATTCCCCGTGATCCAAAGCATGACAGGATTTCAAAAATTTTTTTTTTTTATGTTTCAACAAATTAAAGTTTCTCAATTCCTACTCAAGAGATCATGATTACCTGTTGAGCAGGAATGCTTGACACGGCGCCCAAATGGAAACGATGTATCGAAGTGACTGCACCTGCTCCCATAACATTGATAGCACCAAGCATACCTCCGAGACGAGTATGAGAGTGCGATGTTGAGTAAGTTCTTTTGAATAATATGAGAAGGCTTTTAAGCTGCTCAGTTTCTAAAGATATTCTAGCATTCAAGGAAAGAGAGAGAATACTTCCAGCACCAGCACAAGATGCCACCAACAAGCTCTGATAGCAAGAGCCTGATCCTTTTGCAGATAGAAGTCCAGATATAAGGTCCATGAATCCATTCATGAGAGAATTGAAAGCAGCATCATCAAACATTTCTACACTGTGGCAGAAACAAACTACAGCTGGTAAAGCAAGGCAGGCTCCTAAAGCTGACATTGCAGAAAATGGATCCTTAAATATGGAATTTGATGAAAGAATATGTGTAGGAGGAACCCAGGAAATAATGAGGTCTTTAAAATAAAGAACCACGTCACTAGCCCCCGCTCGGTATATTGCCTCAAGAGAATATCCTAAACCTATTATCAGACCCGCAACATTCCATGCTCCATCCTCCAGATTATCGATATCCTCGCTCTGAATGGATGTTTCATATGAAGATTCACCAGCAGCCCCTTTTGGAAAAAGAACAGCTAGTTTCTCTATAATCGTGGATGAATTTCCACCAAATTGGCATATCATCTGGACTAAGGTCCAGATTATCTTTCTTAAGACCTGAGTTTCCAACATTCTGCGCATATCTTTGTTGGATAATGTATCAGTTGAAGACCCAAAAGTAGTTAGAAGGCCCTGACATGAAAGCCCCAATCCAATTCCACAGGCTCCCTTCACAAGGCCACTTTTGCTATTAGATGCCACCTGTACAATAGTACCTCAAAAGTAAATATAGCATCGACAGAATCATATCAGCTTTACCAATATAGTCCTGAGAGATATCGATAATAATGCATCACGCTTGAATTGCACTCTAAAACTTAACAGGTTAAGTTGCAGAGTCAAGCAACAGAAAAGAGGTTCCTCTATTTCAGCATACCTCTATGAGTGAATTTATAATGCTCAACTTCAGCTCGTGATCAGTGACATGTAGCCCACTTGAGATCAATCCAAGTGAAATTGCAGCAGGCCACTGGCGGTATTCATGTACATACTGATACAGCCAACTCAACAAAAACTTGGCAGCCGAGGACGCGACGGCATGTGCAGAGCCAGGTAATACCTTGTAAAAGAAATGAATTAGGAATAATCTGAAACAATTTTTAACACAACAAATAAACAAAAATCATTTTATCGTTGAGTCGGTATTGCTACGCTAACAGTAATAGATAAAACAATTTCATGTTGTAAGGAAAAAAGACTGGTAATTAAGGAAAAAAATTAAAAACAATAGAAGCCAAAAATAAAAACATTTTGTATCAGAATTCAATTGAATGTTTTTCGGAAATATGAAACGCGAGGATATTAGAATGGTAGTAATGGCAAAATGATACAAATTGGCCTGTTAAATTTTTTCAGAAGTACCTGGCAAAATGCCCCAATTGCTAGTACAATATTCTCAGCAGCTCTAGGAATTGCTTCCTCAGCTAATCTCATAAGGCTCTGAATTATTGTGTTAAACAAAAAAATAAATAAATAAATCCAGATGATCAAACTTACTATGCAAAAAAAAAACATTCAACCTTTAAAATATCATTTTCATCCTTCCGACTTCTGTCTGATGCCAAGTGATGAGCCTTCTCTTCAGGGTTGATGGTGCAAGACCTCAACCATCTTTGCATGAAAGGCTTCCATGATTGCAAAGAAAAAAGTGCAAGGATAATATTCCTTGAGAGCTGAAGGGAAGATGAAATTTCTGCAGCTGAATCTTCGTAGTCCCTACTTATGTCCAAAACTCTCTGGACATTGGAGTTAAAAACATAAAAACCCCTTAAAATCAGGAAATAACTCGCAAATTAGACAATTGTTTATAACTCACTTTTGACGGGTTTCCATTTTCATTTACATCTTTCCGAGAAGGGGGACAGAGTAATGCAGCACCAGGTACTTCTTTAAACCTGTGGTGGCTTCCTAAAAATCAGGATCATGCATACATAAAATCAGGAAATCCATTATAGAAATTATGTTGGAAACAACAAATTAATGATGACAACAAATATAGCACAGATCTAACAAAACAGAATTGTATTTGACATCATCTGAAACGCTAATCTATAAGGGGTTACCAAAATCTTCTTCAAAAAATGAAGAGAGTCTGAGTTTCGAAGTATAGAATGAGAAGTATGTAGCAATGCTTTATAAGCAAGTTAATAGTGATAGAGGCCTAGAAGTAAATTACACAGACAGTCGCACAGTGCAAAGGGGATAACGAAAGCAAATCATTAGGGAATTAAATTGCCTAGTGCTAATGCTCAACATCACTTTCCTAGGTGCTAGACCCTCCGTCTGCTAACTAGCAACTAAATGCCAGTCGCAAACATGTTACAAAAAAACATCAACGAATGGCCTTTTTTTGTTTATTATCAAAACTAGAATCCATAAACCTTATAGAATATGTTGCAAGCCCATGCTGTCATTTTTTATACACATCGGAGAAATGGCATTTCTTGTGTTGATTATCAAAACTAGGATCCAAAAGCTTTCTAAACGGAAAAATCATACCTGAACGGAAAATAACCTCAGGGACAGCACCCAGCAGCTTTGAGATCTTGCTTCTAGATCCAGAGGATGCGTTATCCCTCATGTATCTTTGCCTCGTACTGCAAAGATCAAGGATTATGAATTTGAAATCACAATATTTTCATTTACATCAGCTTCCAATACATTCCATAAAAGACCGTCTAGCACCAATCATACCTGTGTTCATATGCTATAATTCTGGTCTCAAATTCTTCCAGTGCTACCAATAAATTAGCAGCATGAGGTCCTGATGTAAGAAATTCAAAGTTTCTGGTGCTGAAATCTGATATGCTTCTTTTGATGTGTACCACCTGAACGGTAGTTTATATCGTGAAACAGGATAGTAGAAGTGTCTAGAGAAAAAAATTTGATGGACAGAAGCCTACCAAGTAATTTATGAATTAATTAGGATTAATTCAACAACCTGTTTACAAATTAGTAGTGATACTAAATACAACAAAATTTTTAAAATGAAGCCAAACTAAAATAAAAGAAAGTAGAAGAAGCAGTGACATTCTCAAGTAGTACCTCATATTGTGAAAGTGTAGTGAAGGCCTCTTCTTGTACTCTTATCCACGAAGAATTTTGCATAACTTCAATATGGGTTCCCATTTCCCACAACATGCTCAGCACACTTGAAGCAGCATCTGGATATGCTTCAGCATCCATTGCTCCCCATCTCAGAAGTAGACACAAACTAGCAACAGGCGAAAACTTGCAATCAGTATGAAAAGAAGCATATGCCCCATTTGGCTCGTTTGTTAATAAAAGATATTTGAGAAATATGACAGATATTTAACTTGTTTAGTAAAAAAATTTCACTAACAACGAGTCGACTGAGATTCTTTAGAAGACATGTGACCAACTAATCCAGCAACTAACTCAATAATAAATACAAGCATAGGAAACAGAAAGCAATTAGCAACTGGGTTATTACCAATGAGCAACACTTGCATCTTCCAAGTAGTTCTGCACATGTTTTGAAATCACATCCCATGCAGTATAAAAATCTGATTAATGGCATCATTATCATTAGGTGCTAAACTTAGTATCTCACACAAAAAAAAAGTACAATGAAACGAAGGGATTAATAACCAGACCAATCACATCAGCTTCACAAAGATGTGCAAGCCCTTGTAGAGCAAGAGATTGAACCAAAGGTTCTTCATTTTCTATGCAAGCCTGAATTTCAAACAGATTATTTGAAGATTCAAATTGAGTAAGATAAACAGACAGAAAGAGATAAAGAAAATGTGAAGCATACTGCAACCGACAAAATTAAGTCAACACCCCGATCAGGGTCTTTTTTGCACACATCTCGAATGGAAGCCGCCACTGCCACAGATATACATCTCTTAGCACCATCAACTGTGTTATTAGGTTCTAGCATTCCCTGGAATCAATTATAAAAAAACAAATCCTTACATAACTAACAGTAAGTAATATTCATAGCAGACACATCAGGTTAAAATATCACATGGAATTGGTCTACTCAATCTTGGAGGTTACGGTAAATAATAAAAACAACAATGCAAATCCGAAAATGCATAATTTGAAAACCTTGTATAAGAAATAAAAGTGAAGAAAAAAAGTTTGCTCACGCCATTGTGCATGCTGACTGAAAAATCTACCATACAAATGCAAACTGAAGAATATGGCAAGGGAACAAGTCATACACAAAACAGACACAACAGAAACGGAATGGATGAATATAATCCTATGAAGAATTGAAAGAAACATGGGCCATATCAGTCCTATGAGTTTCCTCCTATTGTAGCTATAGCTATAATAGTGTTGCATAGATTTCTGGTATAAGTTAGGATAATAAATTAGCAATTCATACATCTAAATATAAATACAAACAAGAAATAAAACAGAAATCTTGCCTGCAAAGTCCCATAGAGCTGGCCATTGACCTCCCAAGCCTTACAAAGTAAACGTATTGCAGCATCTTTTATAACTCTGAAAAGTTAAAAAATAGATAAATATGGAGTGACCAGAAACTGATGTCAACGCACTTTCTTCAGAATAAGATGCACCATCAACAATGAAAAGGATTTTTAAATCCACCATTTCCAGACAAGCATATATAGCAAAATTGAAAAGGAAAAAAAAAGAGAGAGAGAGAGAGAGAGAGAGAATGCACATACACATTCGAATCTTTATGAAGCATCGAAACAAAAATCTGGCGTAGCAGAGGTATCATTGCAGGATGGGAAGCAACTGACGGTAGCATACCCAAAAGCTCAATCTGCAGCAGAAAAGAGTAATATATTTTCTTAATACAAGAATTCAGGATATTACAATGTTCCTATAAAAAAAATTCCAGAAACATAAACCAAATCACAGATAAATAATAATTCATACAAAAAAATCATTACTTACACACAAATCACAAGGACCCTTAGATTTGTCATCAGCAGAGAACACATAATTGTAGAAAAGAACTGTCAGCAGCATAGAAACGCCGATCCTGGGAGAAATTTTATTGCAAATAATCATCAAATCAATTGTCGAGCGTTGTGTATGATGCATGAGGAGTACACTTGCCACGGAACATACTATCATAGAAACTTCTGCAACCACAGAAATAAAAAGAAAACAATAAATGCATGATGCCATTCAAAAGTCTTTAATCAACAAAACTTAAAAAATATTGCAAAATACCCAGAGTTTTCACCTGTCAAAGAGATATCTTCAGATCGAGAAATGGATGTAGAGGCAACGCCTGTCCTACCCATACTAGAGTAATACTCTCTTAAAGAAGAACTCCACATTTTTAGCTCATGAGCATCTTCACTCCGATGAACATCATCCAAACAGCAATTTATATAAAATAAGCCATGAGATGGCAATCGATCCTGCTGAGGTCCAACATCCACAGAACAAATTAGAATAATAGCAAAATTGGAATCGGCATAATAGAAGAAAATTAGGTAAACCTGAAACCATAGATTCCTTAGGAGCCTATGAACTATATGTCCAGGAGAGGTTATCAGAAATTGCTTTTGTTCTGGTTCTATGTCTTTCACTTGAACACAGTGCAAGTTAGTTGCAAATTCTCCCAGGATCAAAAGTAAATCAGCAGCACTTTGTTTAATACACCTGGAAGGCGATGAAACAAGTCCAAGCACCGGAAAAATAAAAAGAAGTTCTTCACTCAGGTCATTAGTGGATGATTTGAGGTTTTCTGCAGAGGTATTTGAAGTTTGGGTTTAGAGCACAATGGTTCCAGAAGTCAATCACCAACATAGACATGAATACACATTTCAAGAAAAACAAAAGACAAGCTTGATGCAGAATATTGCGGCACCGAACTGTTACCCAACCCCTGTCACAAATTTTTTTTTTTTTTTAAAAAAAAGGGACATGACTGAAAAGAAAATATTTGATGCAGCTGCTACAAGAACACATATTATGTTATGAGTCTCATGACTATAACTTCAAAACATAAAAAAGCTTCTGCATTAAGGATAGTAAACATAGGTGGTACACAAATAAAATGTTGGCAGAAAAGAAAGTAGTTAATTAGTGATTTATATTGAAAGAAGATAGCTGTACCACTTTGGTTTTTCCATTGTAAGAGAAGCCCTATCAGAGTCAATATTGCATACTGCTCATGCTCAAGTTCTGATCGAGAGAGAATATAGAACATGAACACCATCACAGACGATAGTTCAGTCACATAGGTAAGACCAATGTCTTTTTGCCTCACTATTAAGTGCCTTGATACAAATAAAATTTTTTCAGTTGCACCTAAACAATTGTTAATGTCTCTATATAAAGATAAAATCTCCTGCAAAAGCAGCAATCCACACAACTGAGCTTCACCAACAGGCTGAAAAAATAAAATAAAATGTGGAATTAGAGCAAGAAAAGAAAAGAAATAAAAAGCAGCAAACCACAGAAATTATGTCAATGCTGTTCAGAACTTTGAAAAAAAAAACATAAAAAAATGAAAAACTGAAGCTCAAGGACACCATAAGCAATGAGATCTTCAAAGTAACAGCTCACCAATCTCATTTCGACCAATTTTTGCAATACAACGAGATATGAGTCCACCAGCCGTTCAATAATTGTACAGATATGCATAATATCCTACAGGAATAATAAAATAAGAGAAAGGTAATTAAATCATCATTGCATTCTCCAAAAATACTAGCACAGGTGGAAAATTAGAAGAAACAGATGAACTTACTTCAGCATTCTTACATGGGAAATACTTGAAGCAGCCAGCTAAAAGCTTCAATATGGCAATCGCCTGCAAGGGAAATGAGCAGCAAAATGCTGCCAGTACATCGACCAAATTTGGAAAGAACGCCATGTTAGAAATTGAACTTGGAACTTTGATGATGGAAAAATTCAGGAAAGGTCGCAGGAAGTCAATGACTGTCTCGATCCCCAGATGACTGCAATTCCGTATAAAAATAATTACTTGTTTTACAAGTTCCCTTTGGGCTTCAGCACCGCAACAAAGTACCTGCAATCCCAGTATAAATGTTCATTGCATACCCAAAGTAATCAAATGCACAACACAATGTCTACATATATTCTCTATTGTTTCAACGCGCATTACAGATATTTTGAATCTCTATTCCAACTTTGAAGCAACTTTTCGTTCTACATGCAAGTACCATATTGAATCAAAAGGCTGCATTACCTTGACAAAAGGGTGATTTTCCGACCTGTATAACCGAAATGAAGATGGTTTTTCTTCGAAATCGAGCCTCGTAACCAATCCAATAGCCTTGACAAACAAACTCGCGAATCTCTTGTTAGATGAATCGTCGAGCGCAGACTGAAGTTCCAGTAATGCAGTCGAAACATCAATTTTGGAGTACTTGACGAGGCGGCAGACTTCGCGCACCGATTGATCAACGACGGCAGGAAAGGGAGACCGGAGGCAACCTGAGATGGCATCCGCTCCGGCATCGCACTGCGGCTCCGAACGGTACTTTTCGAACACAGCAACAACGGCCAATCTCTGGAGAGGAGGCTGGGGAACTCTCGTTCTCTCCAGCAGCGGAGCGTAGGAACCCATTGAAAATGAACTTTGCGTGATTACGTCATAAGTGATAAATAGGAAAAAAATAATAATATTTTTGACATAAATCAAAATAAATTTAAAAATCGAGATTATACTTTTGAATATAAATATTATTTATTGCATTTTATATCCATTTTTTGTTCGATTTTTGTAAAAAATATCTATTTTATTTTATAATTGCAATCTATACCCCTTATGTTTCATTTTGTGACAAAATATACCCATTATATTTCATTTTGTAGCAAA
>KE533827.1:0-10076 GCA_000441915.1 Genlisea aurea | reverse complement strand
AGATAAGGGGTAGATTTTGCAATATACCCTATAAATATACGGTAAATGATATTTTATATATTTTTTTTTGTAAAAAAATAATATTATTATTTTATAATTATAAATTATATTTATTTATTTTTTAAAAAAATTGAGTAATTTATACTCATTCCGTTTGATTATGTTAATTTTCTATCAATTTGAGTATAGTTCGTCAAAAAATAAAACATAGGGATATAAATTGTAATGTCAAATGTTAGTTTTTTTATATCAATTAACGGCGTTAAGTATAAATTGATCAATTTTGATTACAAAATAAATTAAAAATTTTCAATTTTTAATTTTCAAAATTAAAAATAAGCTGAAATTTTTTTTCTTAAAATTTAAATTAAAATATTAAATATAAATATATATTTTTCGAAATATAAATAGATAATTATTTATTTATTATATAATGATACATTTTTCTCGAATTATATATACATTAAAATTTTGTTTATAAAAAAATGTACGGAACGTAAAACTACACGACAATCTATACTAATCAGGATTGACCAAGAGTCCGATTCTTGAACTTAATTTTAATTCTATGCGAAGGCGGCGGCGGCGGCGCGGCGGCGATCGGTAGCGGTTTTGCAGCAACGTCGTCGTCTCCGGCGACAGGACCTGTCGTCGGAAGAAGAACAACCGCTCCGGAGATCTCCTCATCCTGTTTCCTAATTTCCTCCGCCACATCACTCTCCGTTTCAATCTGCTTCTCTTCGCCGACGACGCTCTTCTTCTCCTGGATCGCGATTCCGACGGGCGAATCGGTTTTCGGATTCTCCGCAAGCAGCTTCGCCATGTCCTTCTCCTTCCTCTTCTTCTCCTTCCTCAGCCTCCTCCTCTCCGGATCGCTGCTCCTCTTCCGCTTCCTCTCCGTCTCCGCCGCTGCTTTCACGCCGACGATTTCCACCTGCGGTAACGACGAGACGATGCTGCTGGAATCGGCCGTACACTGAAGCTCCTTCACGAGGAGTTCATCGCCGGCGGTGACTCTGGAACCGACATCCTGGCATGAATTCGCATCTTCAACAGCGTTGGAGGAGTTTCTCTCCGGCGGCGGCGGCGGCGGCGGCGGAGGAGGAGGAACAACATCGACGGAAACCGAACTGCTCACTCCTCCTCCATCGTTCCGACTGGCCGACCGATCTTCGGCCTGAACGACGGTCGGAGAAATATGCTTCACCCTGATCTTCAGCTTCATCTTCTTCACTTCAGGAACTCCAACAACGGCATCGATAATCATCATCGGCGGCTGAGTGGTATCATCGCCGGATAAAGCCTGTTGCTGATCCGCCTTAACAACTTCAGGTAACAAACATGGCTCATCAGGCTCCTCAGCAGGGCCATCGTCCACAGCCCGTCGAGGAGGATCGACGGAATCGTTCGGATCTTCTTCGTGCTTTTTTTCCGGGTCGGGATGATCCGCCGACACGTCATCGTCAACAGGAAGAAGCGGCTCCTCGGGTCGTTCCTCCGGAGTTTTGGATTGCTTCACCAGAGCAGCAAATATGTTTTTGAGTTCACTGCAGGTCTTGGGATGCCCCACTCTCAGCGTCGTCTCGTCTCTCGGAACCCCGTAAAGCGTAGGCGCTCTTGCAGAAGCGAAGAACAACGAAAACAAAAAAAACAAAAAAACCGGTTCGGGACGAATACTTCCCGACGACAGAAAGAAAAAGAAAAAGAAAAAAAAAAAAAACGCACCTCCTGGCGAGAACTTGCAGGATGCAGAAGACGTAGTGACGGAGACTGATGTTGTTGAAAGCGAGACGGCTCTCCAGGAGAAGCAACAGAGCCACGAGGGTGTCGCCCTTTACGCCTCCGCCGTTATTATCGCAATCCCACTGATTCGACATCTGACACAGCCGCAGTACACAGATCCCGAGCTTCCATTGCCCTGCAAGAGGAGGGAGGATTCAGAAATCAGAATGGAGAGGGGGGGGATCACACGAAATGAGATCAACGGAATTCGAAGTAAAAAAAACCTCGCAGAGAGGGCTCGTCGTCGAGGTATTTGATGAACAGAGCCAGAGCCGAATCAGTTCCTTTACAATGGAATTCGAGTTCCAGGAGCGATCTACTCGCAGCGACTCTTATCTGCCACGTCTTTGAAGACCGATACGGATTGATGAGTTCGGAAACGTTATCCTGCCGCCGTTTGAAAAATATTAGCAAAAAAAAAATGAAAGACAAGAGCAACCCATCGAGCGGAAGGGAATCCCTACCAGCGGCAAGAACTCCGAGAGTTTGATGGCTATTTGGGTCAGCGACTCGATACAGCTAACGGTCAGGATCCCATTGTGGCTCGGCATCAATCTGTTATATACGAAGGACGCGTTTAGATTAAGAGCGTCCCACGTTTCTGCAACCGAAAATATATACATACACACATATATATATATGTATTGTATATATGATGAAGTGAAACCTGTCAAATTGCAGAAGGCGATCGAGTCGCTTCAAAAGGGAAGGCAGGTACACGATATCCTGCGGAGACTCATTATTCTTGAGGTTTTTTCTCTCGACAGTTTCGATTTTAGAAGACTTTTCCGGACGTATTATGAACTACTAAAACAAATTCATTTACCTGCTCTCCGAATTCTAATTCGCCGATAGACCGGATTAATGCAGCAACCCAGAAAACATCAGAGTAAGGATTCCCAGTGTTATCATTGTACTACAAGAGAGAAAGAAAACAAACGTAAATAAATCCACATAATACATATTGGGGATTTAACATTTTCCGTCCCTTATGTCTCATCGTTTTGCAAAACTATACCCTCTTTTGTTTTAAAAATAAACAAATTACGTCCAAGCATCGTTCGACGAAGTCATCATCCGGTAAATCGACGTCATCATAAAGGGAATAATTTGCTACGAAATCAAAAACGCAAGGGGGGTATAAATTACAACATCCTAAAAAACCTATTCCGTTAATTTTAACGGCGTTGGACACATTCTGCTCACAATTCTAAAGAAAAAAAAAGGGCATAATAAAACGGCATTACGAAACATAAGGGGTACTGAAAATGCAAATACCTTCAGAAGCTGCAAAATAAATTCAATAGCTTCTCTCGGGCTCTTCTTGTCTGAAGACCTAACCAATGCTATGGCATGTGGAATTGCCTGAAATTTGATGGAACAACCCTTAAAACAATTAAGGGAGAAGGAGGAAAAATCAAAGATAAGGAAGAGGATATAATTATTTCCAGTACCTGAAGCACAAAATACTCCTGAAAATCGCTGAAGTCATTCGGCCTAAAAGCAACCATCGTTTGTTTCGTAAAGAAATAAATAACCTCAATTCATTTCCTTAATCCGATATCCCAAAGTAAGATTCAGTCGGTGCATACCTCGGAAGCCCAATCTTCGGATCGAATCTCCGGCTTTTATAGAAGTTGATCAGATGGAGTAAGCCAGCCCAATCAGTCTCCTGGTTAGAAAAGAGAATAAACGAATTGAAAGACAACATCATTATCATCCTCAACCATGGGGGGGGAGCCAATAATAATAACGCAATAGGAAAATGAACGCTTTTCAAAAGAGAAAAGCGTTAGATATCGACATACTTCGCAGGCTGTAGTAGCCAATGCATATGCAGCTTGTATGCGCACTCTCCAAAAAGCCTATAACTCCAGATAGCCAACGACTTTAGTGATACGGAAATATGAAAAAGACATGAAACAGCTCAAAAAAAAAACAACCTTGGAATCATTGAGGAAATTGCTCAGAGCATTGACAACAGGATATAAAATTTGTGGTAGTTCTTGCAAAACACCGATAGCTTGAGCCTGAGCAACAACATCCTTATCCTTCTCCAGCTGATATACCTGCAAAAAATCTTTACTGTGAGAAAGAAAGGAAAATACTACGGGCATTAATAACCGATTCGCTTAAAGCTAAATAGCCCTCCTTATAATCTTTTTTTTATTGAAAACGACACTCACCCACATCTGCACAGGCTGGCTAAACTGCAACTCGGCAAGATATTCCATTTCTGGATCTGCGCGTAGCCACAGCAAGGGGGTATCAGAACTGCAAAAATAGCAGGCACGACAAAAATCAAGACAAATAAGAAAAAAAAAAAAAAAGCATGAACAAGCATGCATACTTCAATCGCAAATCTGCGGTTACTGCATCGGCGTTGTCCTCAGATCCATCGGTCTTTGCGCCTTTTTTGGGCTTCTGGAACCGTTTTGCCGCAAGTTTTGAGTGACATTGGATTTCCAGTAATTGCCACGGTTCACCCGACATCGGTAGGATAGGATGATCATACATGCCATCGAGCTCGTGGACCCTGATACTCATCATTCCAGGCCACCCCACAGCACCTTCACAAATTTCAGGATCCTGAATTTTACTGTCCATACCTATCATCCATGTGTCTGGTCTGGACGTGCAGCCTCGAAGTACAGCCAATTCTACCATATTCTTCCTTTTGTTGTAGGAGAATCCCAACCTTCAAATGAAGTTCAGAACGAAAAGGAACATCATAAAGAACTCACACGAGATTACAAGAAAATTTCAAATGAAACATTTTCATTCAAAAAGATACTTGAGTATGGGACAGCCGCAAGATCCGACCCAGCGAGGGAAAAATTCTTTAAGAAATGGGCGCTCAAGGTTTCCAATTTTATTTGCATAATGACGGAACTGCAGCAATCAGAATTAAAAAAAAAAAAAAAAATCAAAAAACAAAAAGAAAGAAGATAGAACTGTGAGAATTGACCCGAATTCAACTATTACATGAAGTGAAATAGAGACAAGATGACTCAACCATATGAAATTTGTTCAACTGTGATTAATGACATTAAAACTTTCTCAACGTACGTATGATTCAGATAACATAACCCAATCTAAGCACGGTTTAAGATAAACCACGGAATAGAATATTGCTATAGCACATTAACGAGAGAGAACTTTCACCTCTTTTGTGCTAAGAGACCTCAAAGAATGATTACCATCTTTAGCCCTCACAACAATATTTTGCAGAATCTGTAAAGAATAGCATCAGTATCAGAAATTATGACGAAATTTTTCAGATAAAAGAAAACCAGGAACTGAAGTGGTGAATAAAAGCTACACCATAATTTTTTAAGATACCAGGCACAGGAAGTCATGTACTTAGCAATACAAGGAAACGAGCTTTAACAACAACGACGAAAATATTAGCAATACTAAAATTGTTTTAGAGAAGATTCTCTTTCTCACTTTGCGGAAAGACTCTGGACCCATCTGTTTTTCCAGCATTTGAAGTATGGCAACCTATAATCACCCAAATTTGCAGCTCAAAATAAATGATAGAAATCTGGATTAGTTTCGGTAGATGTGGTACGCACTGATTTCCAAGATCTTATTTTCCCATAAAAGCCGATACACTGGGTTCCATAGAGATCCTTGGATGCCAGTGGAGAACTCAAAGCAGTCGCCCCACCATCATCTGCTTGGCTAACAGCATAGTTGGCCTGCAACAACAGCAAGATAAAGAGAGCATGATACACCATCACATTTTCTTAATAATCAAGGAAGTATACCATAAGAAAAGCAAACCTTGTACCGCCTATACCGTGCTTCATTGTTCCCAAGGAATCTCTTGATGAAAGTATCAGTTAAAAACCCCGCTAGACCATCCATCAACCACTCTAATAGAAAGACGCAACGGTCGTATCAGCTGAGATTTGTAATTTTTCCAGCATAAATAGAAGCATAAAATTTCATTCTACCATCAGATGGATCCTCAGGAGTAATATACACGCCAAACCACTGTCTGGCCAGGGCATAAGCGAGTTTTATCCTTGTCTCTATAGTCTGAAGAAAGATGAAAAATAGATAACAAGAAAAATAAGAGATGCGAATAGTGGGAATTCCAGTCAGTAGCATTTCATTTCCAGGGGCTTAAAAACAGTTCATTGAACTGATTTTAATTCATCCTGGGACCTTTCTCTATGCAATAAAAAAAAAACCTGATCAAGGAGTTTTTCATCATATAACAGATGAGAACTGAAGATGCTGATAGAAGCTCCTAGACTCCATGGAGATACCATCATCTCAGGCAAGACAAATACTTGCTTGTAGGTTCCAAAAGGAAACGAAGCAGAGAGGTAATCTTCATAATGGCTGTCCAGAAATACACATCACTGGCTCAGATAAAAGTACATACATAGAAGTCCAGACCACAAAGTATCAATGCAAATGACAATCAGAAAACAATTCAACAGAAGATAGTGTAGTGATGGTGAGATATCTCAATATTGCATCATACCGGAAAACATTATGGAAAAATGCTGTAGTGTTCTGCATCTTCGACAAGTTAGAAAAGAGACAGAAATGTGTGATTAGGCCATGCTGATTGGCTAGAATTTCAAATGGTGCAACTGTCAGACTGATTAAGTGAGCAGGAACAGCAACGTCTAATTGGTATACATATGTCTTCCTTGGAGGATCCTCGTCGGTGAGAACCTGTCAGATTAAACAATAAGTGACAGCCAATGACATATAAAGTAGCCGCATTAACAAAGGTATCTTTAATGAGGTTTTACTTCTCATGGAAATTGAAAGGATAACAGTGACAATAAAAATTCTGGCATACAGATAGAAAATAAAGCAAAGTGTCTTCATCGATAATTTCAGTTTCGCTTTCAAGCTGGTCAGCTGAAAGTTGATGGCTGAAATTTAGATTGAACATTCTCTTCACAAAAGTGGGCAAGTATTTATAAACAAGATTTGTCATAGAAAATACAATTATGAGTAAGCAGGAACTAGGAAGGCCATGAATCATTTTTTTAAAATCAAGCTGGGAAGGGGTACTTAACACAATTATGGTACCTGATGAAGTAAGGTTCCAGAGCTGACTGCCACCAGGTTGCTGGCCACTGTAAATTCCAGATCATAGCTGAACAGAAAAGTTCTCATGGGAATAAATATTAGTATTTAAAAGCCTAAGGTTGTGTGATTTAGGAGGCTAAATCACACATACCAGCAGCATTGCAAATTGTCGTCAATACATGGGAACCAGCATCGTGCACGCCTCAACTGATTGTCAGTATGCAGGATGCCGTTATAAAAATGAATCCCAGTTTCTGCCTTCTCGACCCAATAGTCAATGCGCACATTTTTTATATTCTTCAAGGAACTACAAGCAACGACACAACACAATCCATAAATTCATTTAGAGAGTTATCATATGAACCTAAAGTGATATTGTTCTTGCATTAATAATTTTAATATATATCAGCAGTAGAACTGAAAAAATAACCGTGAGGAGACCTGCAAGCATCAATTACTGATGCATTCCCACAATCTGTCTGCAGAGATTCTTCGCGTTCATCGTCCACGTCATTGCTCTTACTGCACATTATTAACAAATTTGGAAGAAATTCACCCTCCAGCGATGCCAAATACACAGATCCAGAAGCATCAGCGGCCGAAGTTGTCGAAGAAACGGCACACCATCGGTCCTTGGGGTCCAGATTTTGATAATGAGGGAACACCTCAAATTTCGCAGGCTGCCCGTCAACACTAACCTTCTCTATTACCAAATTATCCGCATGCAAACCCAATATACCATTGTCAGGTACAGCTATCTTCATTTCAGTGTACCTGATAATGCAAATGTCGAAGACATTCAGACTGACATGAACATAATGCCGCACTAAGTTCCTCTAAAGGTCTGAATCACTAGAAATAGTTATGGAGTGAAAGAGATGTACCCATAGATTTGGCGTTTGTCCACGTCAATAGAAATACAGAGCTTCTGATGCTTTACAACAGCATCTGAGTTACTGTCATCCCCACCTCGCTGCTCTTCGTTCTTGCTCTTCTTCGCTTTCGCCATCGCAAAAAAATATTTCAATATGACTGACACGAAGTACTAGGAAATTCGACTATCAATCAACAAGGTAAAACTCGGAATCATCCAATTGAACCACAAATTTCCCGGCCGCCGCGCATACGGAAATAGTTATGCCACCAAAATCGAGGAATTACTCGCCGAATCATTACACCGCAACTCAATCGGCTACAAATTACCTTCCTCGTAGTTCACCCTAGGCGCTTCAATATCACCAAATCGAGAAATCCAACGAAAGCTCTACGCTCTACATATATATATATATAAGTGCCGTGGCTAATTTTAGGGCTTCCTTTTTCTCTGCTTCGTTTATTGCCATTGCTGAGTTGGCCATTTCTATATCCTTCTTATCCACCTCCTGTAATATCACCGCCACAGTTTTTTTCTGAACTGGAAACTCGAGATTCTTAACCTTAATCCTCCTCCATGGCTTCTTCCATTGCCGGGAAACCAGTCTTCACCATGCCGTACAAAACCCACAACGTAATAATTTCGCCCCTTTCCCCAAATTTTGCCCTCATCAACCACTCGCCCACTTCCTTCGCCGTCCCGTTCCGCGATTCTTCTTCTAGATCCCGTGACCTTACCGCCGCCGTTCCGAAGGCGGCCTCGACATCGCCGCCCTCGCCTTCTCCAGAAGACGAAGGGATCCCTTTGGGTGCTTTGAAACTGCCGCGGAACACCGATCTTGCTAGATTTGAAATCTTGCTTTTTCAGGCACGGTAACTGAAACCTTTTTTCTTCAATCCCCCCATGTTTTTCGGAATCATGTGTTCTTTTTTTTTTTTTTTGACTCAGTGGGGCAACAGTTTATGTCAAAGTGCGAATCTCCCACTCCCTGTTCCGCTCAAAGTAAGCTTCCGAAGTTCGAACTCAGAAATTACCGATTCGCATGGAGATAGAACCCAGAAGTCTATTTCGCAGGTGGATAGAGTCCCCGGAGGAGCCAGGCTTGGGTTCGTCACCATTGGATCAAATGGTCAGCCCGAAGTCGACGTGTACATAGATTGCTTGGTTTTCCCAGGCACGGACAATTATGGGCCTGAATTTCGGGCCATCAGAAACGGGCCTCAAAAAGCCCAAATACCTCCCGCAGAAGCCCGAATCATGAGAAGCCTCTTGGAAGCCTTGAAGAAATGTGTGGAAATAACGACGACCGTTTAGTTAGTTATTCCATATTATTATAAATTAATCGTTAATTAACGTTATTTAACGGGGATTTGGCCTCCCTTATCTTCGATCATTTTATAAAAAAAAAATACTCATTTTATTTCAAAATTTACGTTCCACGTAACAAACTTTTCAGGAGGTCGCCCATCCCCGTTAACGGATGGGTGACCCAAGTTTGCTACAGAAAAGGCCTTGTCAAAGATTTACGGATTTTGTCTCTTAAATTCACTGTTTCCCCAGTGCGGCCCGGAATTCCAAATTTGATGACTCAACAAACACCGTTAGAGCTAAATCGACATCATCATAAAGAGTATATTTTACTACAAATAAAATGTAAATGACATAAATTACACTTAGTTTCGACGTTGTTTGGTATAATTTGTTCGATTTTAAAATAAAATCAGTATAATTTGCAGTCATAAAATAAGATAAATATATATTTTTTTTTCAAAACGATCAAACACAGTTACACAAGGGTAGAGAATACAAGGGATATAAAATGTTATTAAAAAAATTTTTATTTAACAAGATAAATATTTTATTAATATAAAATGTTATATATAATAATAGATTTCAAATTTGTTTTATCGAAAATTATTTCAAATATACCATCATCATCATCATCATCATAAGAAATAAAATCAAAGTTCCAATGACGTTCAAACTTCAAAGTAAACTCCCACTTACCCCTTCCACATTACAACTGCCTAGAAATATAAACCAGTCAAAGTAAGCAATTTTTTTCTCTTCTTCCTCGTATTAGTATTAGTAGTCGTCTGCGCGTTCAGAATCTCGAAAAAAGTGATCGATGGAGGAGAGAAAGGAGTTCTTCTACGACGCCGTCGTGATCGGGTCCGGGTACGGAGGTTCGGTCGCAGCTTGCAGGCTATCAATGGCGGGGCTGGGCGTTTGCTTACTGGAGAAAGGGAAAAGATGGGGATCGCGAGATTTTCCGACCAACGCTCGGGACTTGATGTCGGCGGCTAGGATTCAAAATTCCGACATGGGATTCGGATTGGGTTCCGAAGATGCTCTC
>KE533787.1:0-11390 GCA_000441915.1 Genlisea aurea | reverse complement strand
AAAAAAAAAAAAAAAAAGCATAAAAAAAAAAAACCCAGAAAAGATGAATGATGAACAGATACTGACTGTGAACTGTTCTGGGCGGGTGCCTTGTGAAGCGAGGAAGTTGAGCCTCATGGAGGTGACGATATCGTACTCCTTATACAGCAAGTAGCAAGCCCAGAAGGTGAACAAGTATTCCAGAAATATGTGGACGAAGAACTTGTAAGATCTCGGCCGGACGTTAGAAATGGAGAGCTTGTCGATGTCGCTCACGACCAGGTCCCGGCTCAGGGCGAAGAGGGTTCCGTCGGAGAGGTTCACCGGAATCAGAATCAGGAGCGCTACGATTCCTATCGGTCCGAATATCTTCAACCTGTTTTCGTTTTTTTCTCATCGTCATCATTCATCAAACAGAGGAATCAATCAATTATACATGATTTTGCAGTGGTTGATTTTACTGACCCGAGAGCGTAGATCCTCAAGAACACGGCGGAATCGAGTCCGGCGTGAGCGATGAGTTCGGATTCACTCATCTTGAGAGCTTGAGGCATCCAGTTGAGGAAAGTGAGATAGGTTCTGAGATCGAGGTTGACGTACTTCCCCACCACGCCTCCCCACGATTTCCTCCCGGTCCTCTTCCCGTCGATGTACCATTTGGCGAAGTAGACTCGATCGTTGATGGGCTGAATCCTCAGCAACGCGAAGGCCAGAAGAAAAGTGAAGGCGCTCAGGATGTTGATCAGAGCTGAGACTCCGATGTCCTGCAGAGTCGCCATTGTTGTTTTCTCCCTTCCTCTGTCAAAAGCAAACAAAGCTTTTAATGGGTGGGTTGCCTGGGTGGGGTCGATTGATCTCGATGGGTGGGGCTAAACAAAAAGCATTACCTAACGGAAAAGCTTCGTCGTCCACTCGATCTCCGGTGTCGTTTACGGGGAACGTGGTGGGGCCCCTTTTCGGGAAAGAACAACATTCCCATGGCGTCACTGAAAAATTAATTCCCTTGGTTGATTCCGGCTAAGAAGAAGAAAGTTTACTTTTCCGGGAATTTCGGGATTCTCCTCCCCCCCCTTTCGCGGGAGGATAATTGCCGCCATGGATAGATAATTTAGGGTTCAATCGAAGTAAAACACAGCGGGATGGATAATTTTTAGGGTTTCTTTTCTACACGTAAGGATCTGGGGCTGAATTTCTTGGATTGAGCGGCAGCAGAATCGTTGAAGACGTTGACCAGGAGATCGGACGCTTGCCGGGAAGTGGGTCTTTCCGCCGGAACGGTTCTGGTGCAGTTCACGGCGATTTCCAGAACTCGGAGAATCGCGCTCACTTCAATCCGGAACAGCGGTTTCATCGCGGGATCGACGAGTTCTTCCTCCACGGAATCAGATCCTCGATCCATATGAAGTTCCACCCATCTCACCATATCCACCGCCGCTCCGAATCTCCCGTCCGTCGGCATTTTTCCGGTCACCAGCTCCATCAGTACGACGCCCATGCTGTAAACGTCGCTCTTCTCCGTCGCGTTCAGCGAATACGCATACTCTGAGAAGTGAGTGGGTTCATTAGAGAAAACACAACCGACAACACAAATGGGGGAAGAAGGAATTGTTACCTGGAGCTATGTAGCCATAGGAACCTGCAAACCAGGATGAACTGGAGGATGATTCAGTGTTGTTCTCCGAATCGTGATGATCGCTGAGAAGTTTCGCCAGTCCGAAATCTCCCAAACGAGCCTCCATCTTCGAATCCAGCAGTACGTTACTCGATTTCACGTCTCTGTGGAGAATCTTGGGTGCACAGTCATGGTGAAGATACTCCAAACCATGAGCTAATCCCACTGCGATCTTCAACCTCGCATACCAGTCCAGTTTACTCGGTTTCTTCTTGTGGAGCCAATCCCATAAGCTCCCGTTCTCCATGAATTCGTAGATCAACAGATTGGATCCGTCCTTGTTGTTGCTGCAGTATCCCACCAATCTCACCAGATGCCTGTGCCTGATTCTTCCCAGTGTTTTGATCTCTCTCGAGAAGGTTTTATCGTCCTTCTTCAATGGCGTTATCCTCTTGATCGCCACCGTCTCTCCTGTAGACAGATCGGCTCTGTAAATGGTACCCGATCCTCCTGATCCGATTACGAACTCCTCGCTGAGATTGTTGGTGGCTTCCATGATGTCTACCCATTTGAAATCTCTCTTGGGACGATCGAAAAGCGCCTGGGAAGGAGAATCAGAAGTAGGACAGCCCGCCAGTTGAATCCCCGCCATGGTTGTTTTCTTGTGTTTGAGGAGGAAGAAGAAGAAGAAACCCACCACCGACAGCAGAATCAATACGAACGTCGCTGATATGATTGATATCGCAATCACGGAGGATTCACCGAGCCCGTATGATTTCTCGATGAATTTGCAATTCCGAAGTGGGCCACCGCAGAGATCCGAGTTTCCCACGAAGGCGATCGCCGGCCACCGTGCGTATCCGCCGTCGAGTTCCCCGTTGAAGTTGTTGAACGAAAGATCCAATCTTTCCAAGCTGTTCATACGGTTGACTTGAGGGGGGACTTCTCCACTCAGCTCATTGTGAGATAGATCCAATGCTTCGAGCTTCGAGAGGGCGGCAATGGAAAGTGGAACCGTACCGGAGAGGTTATTGTAGCTCAGGTCGAGTATGCTCTGCAGATTCTGGAGTTGACCTATTTCAGATGGAATCTCGCCGCTGAATCTGTTCCCAGAGAGCTGGAGTTGATACAGCTCCCTCAGTTGACCCAAACTCGAAGGGATTCTCCCCGAAAATCGATTACCCTTGAGATCAAGAACGTTCAGAGACACGAGTTTTCCTATTTCTGGAGAAAGATCGCCTGTAAGGAAGTTGTTCCCGAGGGACAGAAGGAGCAGATTCTTACAATTGAAGAGCTCTTCAGGAAGCGATTCTGATAACCGATTGTCTTCTAGATTGAGCTCTCCTAAAAGGGGCATATCGCCGACCCAATGAGGAACAGTTCCTGAAAGCATGTTGTGGTCGAGATCGAGGTAAGTCAACCTCTTGCAGTGGGAGAGCTCAAAGGGTATCTGCCCAGTGAGCTTGTTTCTGGAAAGGTCTAGAAGCGACAGCTCTCTGATGATTCCCAGCGTGACGGGGATTTCGCCGCTTAGCATGTTTCCGGAAAGCCGCAACCTTTCGAGGGAAGGCGAATAGCCTAGCTGATGCGGAATGCCGGTATCGAATCCATTGTTGCTGACGTCGAAGGAGAGGAGTTTACGGGAGCTGCACAGAGGCTCCAAGCTTCCATGGAGTCTGTTGTTGGAGAGATTGATCCTCGTGAAGTTGACGAGGTTGATGAGTCGCTGAGGCAGAGCTCCTTGAAGCGAGTTGTTATAAAGTATGAGCTGTTCCAGAGCTCCGAGATTCCCGAAGGTCGCCGGAATTTCGCCGGAGAGCCGATTGTCTGCTAAATCGACAACGGCGAGCGAAGTGCAGTTACCCAAACTGGCCGGAATCTCGCCGGAGAGATCGTTCTGCCGGAGGTGAAGGAATTTAAGCTGCGTCAGCTCTCCGATGGCGGTCGGGATCTTCCCGGAAAACTGATTTCCAAACAGATCGACCATTTGCAGGTTGGAACAGTTGGCGATCTCGAGTGGGATCTCCCCCGATAATCGATTCTCGTAAAGGTAGAGAATCTGAAGGTTCCCGAGCATTCCGATCTCTCTGGGCAGGCTTCCCTGTAACTGATTCTGGTAAAGAGATAGAGTCCGGAGATTCGTTAAGTTGCCGATTCTGGGAGAAACGGATCCAGAAAGAGAGTTATCGTTGAGTATCAGATCGGTGAGCTGACTCATCTCGTAGAGCTCCGGCGGCATCGATCCTCCGATCGAGTTGTTGGACAGATCGAGCACCTCGAGAAATTTGCAGCTTTTTATTTCCGCCGGAATCCCGCCGGAGAGTAGATTCTGTCCCAGCATTAAGTGAGTCAACGTGGCGGTCAACGCCGGCGGAATTTCTCCGACGAGGTTGTTGCCGGACAAGTCCAGGTTCCGGAGATTGGTGAGGTTGGGGAGGGAGTTGGGTATCCTCCCCTGGAGCCGATTTCCGAGAAGATTCAGGTAGCTCAGTCTGTTCATATCTCCGATCTGGGGAGGAATTTCGCCGGAGAGAGAATTATTGGCGAGGTTCATTATTTCGAGGTTCTTCAGACGGCCCAACTCAGGGGGGATCGATCCGTCGAGCTGATTCTCCGCCGCCGTGAAGATGACGAGGCCGGAGCAGTTGCCGAGTTCCGGCGGGATGGGGCCGCGGAGCTGATTCTGTTGCAGAATCAGGTTCTGGAGTTTGTCGAGCTTTCCCAACTCCGGCGGGATGGTTCCGGTGAGACTGCAGGAAGCTAAACCGAGAGTCGCGAGACTGCGGAGCTCGCCCAGAGACGGTGGGATTTCGCCGGTGAGGAGATTGTCGCCGATGCGGAGGAGTTGGAGGCGCCGGAGAGACGACAGCTCCGGAGGTATGGAACCGGAGAGGCGGTTGGAGAAGAGAAGCAGCGATTCCAGAGAAGTGAGGTTGGCCAAATCGGGCGGAATGGAACCGGAGAGAAGGTTGGAAGAAAGATCCAGACGAAGCAGGCGAGGGAGCAAACCGATCGCCGGAGAGACAGCTCCGGCGAGTGAAGAAGCTGACAGGTTCAGGCCGACGACCTCACGTCGGCCGGAACAGGAAACCCCCCTCCAGGAACAGAAATCCGCGTCCCCGGAGGACCAATCATTCAGAACTCCGAGCGGGTCCTCAGCGAAAGCCTCCTTCACCTGTAACAGAATCTCCGGCGAAGCCGGCACCGGCGCCGGCAAGTTCAAGAGCAGGACGAAGAGGACGAAATAAAGAATGCGAATCGGCATTGATACCTGAATTCGAATTCCCATCGGATGATGATCATTCGGGAGTACTTGTTTCACGTATGGCACCGCCGCACCGCCGGATTCGGCCATTTGAGAGAGTTCTCGGGAAACGATGATCCAAGTAATAAATGTGGAGGAGTTGGTGTCCTGCTTCTGACACAGGGTAATCACCATTGAAAGCAAAGCAGTTGAGTTTCTCCATTAAAATAGAAAGAATTCTTCGTCATCCTGCTGACTAAAACAAAAAACCACCTTCCCCTTCTTCTCATATTACCAGTTCTCACCATCAGCATAGAATTCTGAACTTTTACCTGGAATCTAATCTGGAGATGGCATTCTCTATAGCTGGGATGTTGTTCTTCAACACCGTCCATTGCTCGTGGTTTAAGCTTATCCCTAACGACGAACAAAGCAATTCAGCCATCCAGCATCACAATGAAAAATTAATTAGCCTGTTTGTTTTTGTTACCTTTACTGGATGGGAGCTCCTTATCATCTTTCTTGTAGTGCTCTCGGATGGAAACATAGCTCTTCCCTTTGAAATCGGATATCGTCACCAATCTCTTCCCTGATAACTGCGCCAACCAAATTCAACGCTGTATGGTATCCGATGATCGGCTAGAACAGCATCAAACGTAAAGAACAGCGTAAGGATGGAAATGAAGCTCGCGTACGCGGCAAATGATGAGATTTCCGCCGCCGTCGTATTCTCTGTCGGCTTTGAATTTTTCACTCTCCTCCTCCTCTTCCTCCTCCGGCTCCGGCTCCTGCTCCTGCTTCTCCTCCTCCTTCGCTTTAGCCCTTTGCTCCCGGAGGTACGACTCCACAACGTCCCTCACGAACATCTTCACCGGCGGCTCGGAAAGATCCATTCCGAGCACCTCCGACGCCGATTTTCGAATCTGAAACTCCGTCGTTTCGTCCATGTTCGAATTCCTCAGAATTTCCAGCACCGTCTCCTCGATTCTCGTCCGAGTTCCCGAATCCATTCTTCCAGCCCTTTCGAAAAGACGCAAAATTCACAAATAAATTGAGAAAAAAAAATGCCCCTTTAATATAATTTACAGTTTACACCCTGCAGCACAAAATATATCCAATCCGATCCAAAAATTAAAGATAATTGCCGTCCAGCCACATATCAAGCACTCATTCTACAGCAATACGAAGCAGAGAGTTCTGAAACAACGAAAAATAAAACTCAGCTACACTTCACTGTACTGTACTTCACCACTCTGCTAAAAAAAAGAAAACTTTCCTCCCGAAACGATTTTCTAGTCATTCCGGTGGTTGATCGAACCAGAGCTGTGATGGTGCACGACGAACCATCTCCCGGAATGGAATTCGTAAACGTTCGTCATGTTGAATCCTCTGGTACCCATCATGTTCATGTAACCCTTCGTCGTAACCCACGCCATGTCCAACGCCACCCGCGTCCTAACGTCCTGGATTTGGAAATCGGCAGTGTTTTCCCATCTGAACGCTGACCTCCAGCTCTCCATAACTGCGCTGTACCCGCTGAACGAGTCCCCATTTGCATGAAAGCATTTCACGTAATCTGCATTCAGCCAAAACTGGCCCATAGCCGAAAGGGATCTCTCTCGGAGGATTCTATAGAACTCCTCGTTAACGGCTACGATCGCTCTCGTAGCTGCGTAATAAGCTTTCCATCCGTTGGGCGGATTCAGGTTATCTTGCTCCAGTGTGAAGTCCTGAATTGATTTACATATACAAGATGAGTTTTCAATAGCATGCTGCTTTCTTCAAATATAGTCAAAAGTAGGAATAGGATGAAACCTTGTGATATAAAGCCTTCCATGCATTGTCGTCGTTGGCAGCTTTCCTCATGAGGGAATTGGTCATGGAGAGACGACATAAGCTTGGGAAATCCAAGTAACTGAGGGCATGGGTAGTGATCTCCGGTACTAACTGCTCCATCATGGATGCCCCCGTCAGCCTATTGTCCATAGCCGCGTCACTTCCCTTGTCCCGATTACCGCCGATCAATCTGGCGGTTATCGCCTTACCGCAATGGTTTTCGCAGCGCTCACCGGGGCAACCGCAGTCAATGGACATCGAAAGATCTCAAGCCTATCCTACTTCTTCTTCTCGAATGTCAAAACAGGAGGCCACTAACAAACCGAAGTAGGTAGTAATCGACGGTGTGTAAAATCGAAAACATCCAAGAAATGATTCAACGGAAGGAACTGAAAAATAAACTCGATCTCTGGAGTACAGAACCCTAATTTACCTCGCCCGGAGGCCAGGGTCGGAAGAACATCCGGCTACTTCAGTGCTTCACTTTCTCAGAGCAACACAACACTCCGAAATTTTTCATTTTCTTGGATCTCCAGACGACGCGACTTGGATAATCGAAGAAAACCCTAATCGAACGACGAGAGCGTTTTCTGTATGATTCTAATTGGCGGTTTTGCAATTGCTGCAACGGTTAGCAGCAAGTAAGGTGGGAAGGGCAGAAAGAAAGGGCCCCGTTTGTAAATATGGCTGTTATTAAGGGCTGCCGTTGCAATAATTATTTCCGCCCCCAAAATGGAATCATTCTCATTCCCCTCCAAATCCTAAAATATAAATATCAAAAAATGAAAATGAAATTATTGAAGCTCGGAATTCAAGCTCGGATTTCTTTCCTCGGCGACCAGGCTCGCCGGAGTGTGTGCTGGATAATGGCGGAGAATGGAGTCGATTTCATCGCCGCTAATCTCCTTCCGGTCTAGGAGGACCTGCATGATCGCGAATGAATGACGATTGATTGATTCTATTTCCGGATTCGGATGGATTGAGGTAGGGCAATTTCTATCTACCTTGACGGTCTTGAGAAGCGCAGCTTCGTATTGCTTGAGCAGATCCACGGTCTTCCTGTACATATCGCGCATCAGATCTTCCGTTCTTCTCGCCACATCGTCGTCCAGATTGAAGTTGATCGGAGGCTCAGTCAGATCATAATCATCGTATAGGGATCCTTCGAAGTCCAGCCTCGGACCTACGAATTTCATCCTCTTTATCCACGCCGGATGTTCGCCATGCACCGCCATCGACTCCTCCAAGTTCCATCTGCCTCAGAAAAACACAAAACGATGAACAACTTCAAGACAGACAGACCAGTGCAATTGAGGAGAAGGCAATGGAGAAACTAACATGGTGATTATTTTCCGAGCAAGCCAAGACGCATCCGCAAGGTAACCGACCGATGCTTTCGAAGTATCTCGCCCAAAAATGACTTCTTCAGCAGCTCTCCCTCCAAGCAATACCTTCATGGAGATTGCACTGCTCAACACAATTACAAAACCAATCTTTTCTAGAGCCAACGGAATGAAACCAACCTGTAGGCGATGCAGTAACTGAGGACGTCGCTCAAATATGTAGTTATCGTCATCCAGGCGGTTGAATACAACTTGAGAAAGGGTCTGCGGCGATGAAAAAAACGGAATCAGACAGGTTCATTTTGCGAAAGAAATGAAGAACGAACCTGGCCTCGAGGATGAATCGAGACACGATCACAAGGCTCGACTTTGGCATTCTCGAGCCGCCTGAGTAAATGGGAAGTCAAAGCAGTTCCCACTTCGGCAGTCGCCCTGCGACACTGTCCCTGACGGCTTAGGTCGATTCCGATACGTTTCGGCCCAACGGTGAGACGATCCACAGCATCATCCATGTCGGATTGAAGAATAGCCGAGTGGCGTTTTCTCACTGCCACGAGAGCCGCCTCCTGGAGAAGTTGCGCCAGTTTCGCACCAGACCAACCCGGTAAGTTATTCGCATATGTTCCTAAATCGACGGCATCTGATAATTTCACTTTGCGTGCATGAACTTTCAGGATGTCGAATCTCCCTTTCGCATTCGGAGGCCGGATCCTTATCTATCACATCAATCGAAATCATTCTCAGAAGAATCCAAGACCCAAGTGACGGAAAAATTCTGTAAACGCACCTTGCGATCGAACCGACCCGGACGAAGAAGAGCCGGATCCAACAAATCCCGACGGTTGGTGGCACCGAGAAAGATAACGCCTTTGCCTGTATCGAAACCATCGAGTTCGATCAACAGCTGGTTCAACGTAGTCTCTCTTTCTTGAGTCGCTGCGTTGTACAAATGATCCGTCGACTCCCGGTATATTCCTTGCCTCCTTGTCGCCAACGCGTCGATTTCATCGATGAATATGACCGATGGCTTATTTACCTGCAAAACAAAAGAAGAGGCCGATGAACGCATCGAGCGTGTCCTCGAAAACTTTTTGAGACTGACTTATACTTCTGCAGAAGTTAAAGTACCGATCGTACCTTTGCTCTCTTGAATAAGTCCCTGATCCGAGCTGACCCCACACCGACCAGCACTTCGACGAATTCGGATCCCGCCATTTGATAAAACGGAACGCCGGCTTCACCAGCTATGGCTTTCGCAACCAGAGTCTGACGACGAAATTACCTTAAACTTAAAAACATCGTCGAAATTACTTAAAAGGAATTCGAGCTTAACTAACCTTGCCGCAACCGGGAGGGCCCTCTAGAAGAACTCCATGGGGAGGCTTTATCCCCATTTTATCAAACAGCTCAGGGTTCTTCAGGTACCTCACCAACTAAATTCCATATTCGAGGAGAAGAAGAAGAAGAAGAAAGAAAAAAAAGACGATGAAACGAAAATCATACCGCGATAATATTGATTACCACGTCGAGTACCTCTTGCAGTTCCTCGACTGCTTCGTCGATCCCTGCAACGTCGCTGAATTTGACTCCGGTCGAACCCTGAAGAGGGAAAACGTCGCTGATAATGCTGATAACGATTATCAGGGAAATTCGAAAGCGGCAAAAAAGTAAGGGAGGGGGACTCACATCCACCCTAGCTTGTGGCTTCGATTGAGAGAACTCGATTCCCTGCCATATATCCTGCGGAAAAAAGTTATTCAGTTAAAACCACTGCCGTCGGTGTCGGTTAGTTAATACATAAGCGTCTCACGACAGAAATGCTCTCACCCATTTTCTGAAATTCTTGGGCCGTCTAGAAAGCGTGAAACGGACCAGGAGTACCATCGTCACCAAGACGAAAAGAATCGGTTTGAGCACTTCGATGCTCGCAGCAACGCCGCCGAAGGTGTATACTTCGTATAGTTTGGATATGAATCCTCCCTCGGTGAAAATATCAGCCAGATGATCCCATACATTCTCCAAAACGCCGTAGACGATCCCCACAGACAGCTTGAGAAGGGGTTTCGCCAGCGGCCATATCACATAAGCGGCATTGATATAAGCGAAACCCGTCACAGCAAATACAGTCGAAGCCAAGAAGCCCCCGACGACAGCAGCGGCCGTGGCCATGAGAGCCGTAATCACTCCGAATTCAACCATCACTCTGCTCGATATTTTGGATGCTACCGGATGAGGATATTGCGGCAATTTACCAATAGATGACTGCAGAAAAGGTGAAATGGAGTTATAAAAAGCAGGAGATTCGATCCTGTAGAATCAGAAAGAAAGTCTTATTACCACCAATTGCTTCTCTATCACATTCCTTGGTCCCTTATATGACTCCAAAAGATCTTCAGCCTGTTCTTCATACAGTCTCATTGCCCTATCGCCAACACATCATAGATCGATAAAACAATCCCATCGAATACGAAGTTCATATCGCATACCATTTTGTTCTGTGCAAACTCTTTGCACCAGGAGTTTCTTTCAGATCAACGACAAAATCCCTGTAGCCATTATCCTCCTTGAAGCTTACCAATTTCACCTTATCACTTTTCAGGTGCTTCTGAAAATCCTCATACTCCATTTTTGGTAACTCCTCTTCTTCTTGTGCATTCCTATCGAACTCTTCTTCTTCGGACAAGCGAACTCCGAAGATCTGTTCGGGAACGTAGAGCTTCCCTTTGTGCTCCCTCAACAAGTCCTTTAGATAAACGTTTCCCTCAGCATTCACTAAATTGCTCTCCTTATCAGGAGCATGCACAATCGTCTCCGAATTTAATCTCTTCAGTAACCTCAAAAGTTGAGCGGTTATTCCCTTTCTATACAGGCTTTCCCTCTCCGTGGAGGTATACAACTTGTTCCCGATCAAATACTTGGGTTCGACTTGGCTGGGGTTTTCCCTCAATACTCTCGTCACGAAATCTTCAGTTCCAGTACCGGAGTTGCTGGAACTCGACACGATTCGTGGGCTGTTGTTACGCCTTCTCCTCTTTCCGGGTTTGACGGAAAACAGGAAAAGGTTCGTAGATATCCGATGGGTGCGGTAACCAAACAAGGGGTTGAGAGTTCCCAATTGCATCGCTGTTTCCATACCCAGACAGAACAAAATCGGATTAAGCAGTTTCCCCTTCAAGACCAAGCCATTTCATATCATAAAAGGAGGAACGTGATTCCCAAAGAAACCCTAATCCAAACTTAGTTTCCTCCTGACCAAAAACATTCCCAATTTCTCAGAGTTCCGAAGTCATAAACATAACAAAATTGAGGAAACTACATCAGAAAGCGAATAGAGATGCGGAATTAGAAATTAGTTGATGAAAACGAGAGTGAGCAT
>KE533709.1:0-13967 GCA_000441915.1 Genlisea aurea | reverse complement strand
CCCTTCCTACTTCCTAGTTGTTCCTATATATAAATATCATTATCAGTATTCTTTATCCGGACAAAATCCACCGTAAATGATTAGGAAGGAGGAATTCAACGGCCAATTACTTACTTTAGGATTTGGACTTTTATCCTGTTTGGGGGGCACTTCTACTATAAAATGCCAAGCATGTACAAGACAACAAACACTGCTGAACTGACTGAATCCCATTCTCTTCCGTACTTGCTACTTTGATTGTAAATGCAACCAACAATTTCATTGCTTACCATTTTATTTCACTGTAAATACTTTCTTTCCGGTGGGTGGTCTCAAACTTCATAACCCAAAAAATCTGCATCTTTTAGATGCCTTCTCAGTCCTCCACTAGTCGGCCTGTTCAAATCCACATATATCAAAAACACTGTTGCGGAAAAAAAATTAACTATTCCACTTACAATCCAGTCATCATCTTGATGCTGTCATAGAAGAACCACTGGAGGGTAACAACCGGACCCAAGATTGCGATTCGAACCGGAAGGCTTCTCGTAAACAGATTCCCAAATCCAATCTTCTCAACGGCCTGAACAAGTCACTTATTCAAATTACTACCATATCATCAGAGGAAGCTGTCTGTCTGTCTGTCCGTGCTTACTTGCCTGAATCACATTAGCAGCTTTCTTGTTGTACAGAGATGAAACTATGTTATCAGCAGGATTGGATATCACAGTACCAATTGCTCCCGCTGTATAACCGGCTAAACACGATACGGCCAGCTGTTGCGACTTGGAGCAATCTTCCCTCTTCCGTTGCATCAGTTTTTCGTATATGAATTCAACTGAATGCTCAAACGTCGTAAACATAAACATCGAGACTGCAAAAAACAAAAAAACCATACCGCAGGATTAGAGGAGCATAATGTAAAGGATTTACATATTTATATGCAGAATGTGGACTCGTACACGGGAGATTCCGACCCCAGAGTGGAAGAAGCCCCTTGTAAAACCTGAAAAAGAGCAACACGGTCAGTATGCGAATGCTGAATAAGAATCAGCATTTCATTTCTCGTCGATTTTTGATTAAATAAATACCCGTGGAGGCCCTCGGAAGCATAGAGTTTGGGAAAACCATCGGCCAATCCTTTGGCGAAATTCGACTGAGCCTGAACTCTTACCTTTACAGCCTCAAATGGGCAAAGGGCAATATCAGCAAACACTTGTGCAGATGCACTGCTCATGAAGAAGATAACGCCCTTGTTTTGATCAACCAATACATCGCCATACAACTTCTTGAAATATTCATACAGACTGAATTTGCAAGCACCTTGAAGGCCATAGCCTATAAGTTTACCAGACCAGCCCCTCCAAAGGGAACTATAGCCTTGTTCTCTGTACAGGGTACTAAAACCAGATAAGATACCGTTATATTTCAGTGGGTTGACCTGAAATTTTAGATCAACCAAACTGTGATTATTCAAGTGCACAAATGGTTGGGGTTATTCATTCCATCGAAGTTTTCAGACCTGCATGTTAACCTTCAGGACATCGAGAGGGGTGATGGCCAAATGAGTAGCTCCGGCGCTGATCAATCCTCCGGCAGCACAAATACCGTAATACCCTACCGTGAACTCCTCGACGGCACTGTTAACAACCTTCATTACAACTAAAGCGTACCTAACCCTAGTAGTGATTCTCACTCTGTGGGCGTCTCCGAAAATTCGGGAACGGTACACGGTAGAAGAATTAAGGCTTCAGTGATCGACCACGTTTACGAGCTGATACCCACGAAAAAAGAACAAGGTCGTACTCGTACATACAGACTGCCAGCAGACTTGAGTTTTTTCGAGGGAATATTTAACCGTGAAGAAAAACGCCATTGGGCCATACATGGGCCCTTTTCGACCATATGAAATGGGCCATAGAAATGTATGATTCAAATTTAACTGGGCCTCCTCGTCACTTTCGGCCCAATTATTACAGTATCTCCAAACCAGCTATGTGGAAATGTCTCTCAGATATAAATTTGTTTACCGTATCAGCTCTGCGTGAGAGGCAAATATTCTCGCCTTCTGTCGAATGCAATCAGGACCATACTCCTGACTCTCTATACAATCAGATTTCTGTTTCAGCTGGATTACGTCTTTGGTGATTTGGTAATATTCATATTGTTTCTTTTTAAATTTGAATCGTTTGGATTTGCGTTTGTTTATTCTGTGATTGATTGAGCTTGTTTCGGTGTTTAGGTTTTTTTTTTTTTTTCTTTCCTTAATTTTTGAACGCCGTTGGTTTTTTTTCTTAAGAAAATATTGTCTGTTATCGGTATCGTCTATATTAGCTGTGGAGGAGGATTTCGAACTCGAAAACTTTGAGAATTTATGTAGCTAATGGCCGTTTCCGTTGTTCCATTTTTTAAGATTGATTTTAAATTCTAGTCATGATTGGATTTCAATGCATCTGATGTTTTGGTTGTATAAGAAAATTTGAGCTGAAATGGCTCTTTCTGAGTTTAACATGACACTATTAAAAGCTAGTCGAGCTATTCGAAGCATAGGAACTAGATTCTTATTTCGTTTTATAGTGTTGTTGTAAAAGAGAAGCAATTGGGAGTCCGAGAGTACGTTTGAGATGGAAATACCTGTTATCGATGATTTCCTGGTCTTTAGTGGGATCTGGTGTCACTGGCGATCTTTTTGTTGTGCTTTCATAAAAGCTTGTTTTATAGCTTTTTGATGGATTCCGTAACTACGGCATTAGGTTGGTATGGATGCTACTGGTGATGCTAGTTCAGACAAAGATGATGGAGATCTGCACTTCGAAAATGATCCTGGTAGGATTCTTAAGAACTTGGAAAACGCCCCAAATGTCTACAGACAAGATGTTGTGAGAAGAAAAAATGGCACTGAGATTGGAATAGTGACTGAGGCTGCTGGGGATTCAGATTCTGATGGCAGCATAACTGATGATGAGGATGAAGATGAGGATGAGGCTGAGGATGATGATGGTGATGAGGACAAGGCTGGCGGTGGGGATGATAATGAAAATGGTGCTTGTAAGGTAGATGAAGAAAAAAATGTTGAAAATGCTGTGGAATGCAATGGCCTCAATGAGAACTCACCGAAGTTTTTGAATTCTGATCAAGTCAGAGTCCTCTGGATTGATGGGTCTGAAACAACAGAATGTATGAATGATGTGGAAGTTATCGATAGAGGTTTTTTACATGGAGACTACGTGGCTTCTGCATCAGATCCAACTGGTCAAATAGGTATTGTGGTTGATGTCAATACAAATGTTGATCTGGTTGCTCATGACGGTTCAATTCTAAGAGATAAACCGTCAACAAGTTTGAGGCGCATTAGGGACTTTATTATTGGCGACTACGTTGTCCTTGGGCCTTGGCTAGGTAGAATTGAAGATGTGTTTGATAATGTGACTGTTGAGCTTGATGATGGATCTGTCTGCAGGGTGATGAGGGCTGATCCCTTGCATCTTAAACCGATTGGAAACACCATCCATGAAGATGGCAACTTTCCTTATTATCCTGGTCAGCGTGTTAAGGCAAGCTCTTCTTCGGTTTTTAAGAATTCACAGTGGTTATCTGGTCTGTGGAAAGCAAACCGATTGGAAGGTACTGTGACAAAAGTTACTGTTGCATCAGTGTGGATTTATTGGATTGCTTCTGCTGGATATGGACCTGAATCTGCTGTCACACCAGATGAACAGCAAAGTACTAAGAACTTAAAGCTTTTGTCTTGTTTTACACATGCAAATTGGGAGTTGGGTGATTGGTGCTTCCTTTCTTCTTCTTTAGAGAATCATTCGTCCTTAAAGAAGAGATCATTGAAGCCAAGCTCCCGTCATTCTGCTAATGATGAGCCTGAATCTGCTGAAACGGGTGATGAGTCAGAGCTGGATTCGGTCACTTTGAATGAACCAAGCCAGAGTACGAAATCATCAGAACGTATTTTAGGCAAGAAGAAATTAGCAGAGGATAACAATAACTCTTCTGAAATGTCAAGCAATAATGCTTCTGGACAATCTAAAAAAGATAATGTTCGGGAGATTGGGCTGTTTACTCATAAGAAGGTTCTTAAATTGGGTACTCGGAAGGATAAAAAAGCTAGAAAGAAAAAAGAGAAATTTGAAAAAGCACTTCAAATAATCAATACCAAGAGAAGAGTTGATGTCATTTGGCAAGATGGAACAACAAAAGGGGGACTGGATTCAGTATCCTTAATTCGTATTGAAAGTCCAGGAGATCATGAATTTGTTGCAGAGCAATATGTGGTGGAGAAATCTGCTGACAGTGATGATTCTGTTGAGGCCAGACGTGTTGGGGTGGTGCAAAGTGTCAATGCAAAAGACCGGACAGCTTGTGTCAGGTGGTTGAAGCCAGTCTCCAAGGCTGATGACCCTAAAGAATTTGATAAAGAGGAAGTGGTAAGTGTGTATGAGCTGGAGGGTCATCCTGACTATGATTATTGTTATGGGGATGTAGTTATTCGGCTCTCGCCTATTACATTACCTGCTGACGTTAGTGATTTTGAGTCCTCCCTTGACACCATGCGACATGGTAGTTCAGATGATTTTAGAGATGAAAAGACCATTCTTGATCTGATGAAAAATATAGATGAATCGCCATCTCATGAGTTTTCTTCCCTCTCTTGGGTTGGGAACATCACTGGGCTGAGAGATGGTGACATTGAAGTCACATGGGCAGATGGGATGGTATCAACGGTATTTTTTCCTCATGATATAGCCGCTCATTGTTTTTACTGTTATTCTCAATTTAAACCTTCGTACGTATGACAGGTTGGACCTCAGGCCATATATGTTGTTGGTCGTGATGATGAATCAATGGCAACGGGAAGTAATGCCAGTGATGGCGCAGCTAGTTGGGAAACTGTTGAAGATGATAAGAACAACCCTTTTGATGAGGTGTGATGGATAAGTTCTGTGAGGGTGACACAATGAGAATTATTATAGTTATCTTCTTATTTGTTTGGCATGCACATTTTTTCAGGACAATGCTACCGAAAATGCTGGTGACGTGATGCCAGATACAGAAGACGCCAATTTGGCCGCTGAAAATTCTGGGAGGAATATTGCTCTTTCAATTCCCATGGCTGCTATCAGTTTTATTACCAGATTAGCCTCTGGAATATTCTCCAAAAGTCGAAATGATTTGCATTCTGAAGAATTGGGCGCCAGAAATGATGTTGTTTCTCAAGTTGATGACTTGGCTCATTCTGATTCCAGCTCGAAAAGCCCCATTCACATAGAAAACGATGCTTCCCAAATAACTGCCACCTCTAACAACGAGGAACATGTTGGTTCTATGCTCTCTGGCATAGTGGAAAGCACCAATGCCCAATGCAACGTATATCCAACAGAATCGGATGACTCTTCGCATGATGAGCCTATTTTAACATTCAAAAGTTTTGATATTGTTAGAGATCCTCTGGACCATCACTTTATTTGCTCCCATGGCCAGGTCTGTACAGATTTAAGCTTCTAACACTAAAACTAATCTATGTGCTTTTTCATCTTTAATAAGACAAATATTGTTATAAGCTCTGGTGAAAAATTTACAGACTAGTGCATCCAGGAAGTGGCTCAAGAAAGTTCAAAAAGATTGGGAAATTCTTCAGAATAACCTTCCTGGTTTGTTCAATCTCCTCCTACAACTGCAAGTATTGCATGAAAGATGCCATAATTTATAGTTGAGTTTTTTCATGGTGATCAGGTGGCATATATGTCCGTGTCTATGAAGATAGAATGGACCTTTTGAGAACTGTAACAGTTGGTGCTTATGGAACTCCATACCAGGATGGCCTGTTTTTCTTCGATTTTTATCTACCCCCGGAATATCCAGATGTTCCACCTGTAAGAAAATTATCAAATTCTCTTCCTTCAGCAAGTCCATTAAAAACTTGTTTCAGTATTGTGTTTTCATTGTATTTTTCTTCTTTGAATTTTGTGACCCGTAGTATTAGATTTAAATACGAGCGTTCGAAATTGTGCTCCGATTTTTTGATCTTGCAGTCAGTGTACTATCATTCCGGAGGGTGGAGGATCAACCCAAATTTATATGAAGAAGGAAAAGTTTGCCTTAGTCTGTTGAATACATGGACAGGAAGAGGAAATGAAGTATGGGATCCTTCAACTTCAAGTATTCTTCAAGTACTTGTATCTCTTCAGGGGCTAGTACTAAATTCCAGACCGTACTTCAATGAAGCCGGTTATGATAAACATGTGGGGACTGCTGAAGGAGAGAAGAATTCATTGTCCTACAATGAGAATACATTTCTTTTGAACTGTAAGACGATGATGTATCTAATTCGGAAGCCTCCAAAGGTAATCGATTCAAATTCCCTTTATTATTTATTACATTGCAGCATATGCTTCATGGCTAGTTTTACCAGCTGAGATCCGTATGTTGAGATAAACGCATGATTGCTTGCCAGTTTATTTAGCTTCTGGAATGGGATGCATTTTGTTTGCAGTTGCAGATGCTTCGTTTTTTTCTGCCATCCCAAGTGAATTTATAGTGTGCCTGAACATTCTCCACTTGCTTTCATTTCATGCCTCTATTCGTAAATATATGTACTATCTATCTTTTGACGTTTGAACAGAAATTTTATTTGCTTTTTATAACTGGGAATGTTAGAAATAGGAGTAATGTTTCTACATTTCTATTTATTTGATGTGGTGACATTGTAACTGTTTGCAGGATTTCGAAGAGCTTATCATAGAGCATTTCCGAAAACGCGGTCCTTACATTCTGAAGGCCTGCGATGCATATATGAAGGGATATCTGATAGGTTCACTCACAAAAGATGCGTCTGTTTCTGGCAGCAACAACAGTAGCAATGCAAACTCAATTGGTTTCAAGCTGATGTTGAGTAAATTAGTGCCCAAACTTCAGTCTTCTCTGAGTTCTGTGGGAGTGGACTGCAAGGAATATGAGCATCTGATAAAGAAGTTGTAAGGTACATGACTCAAAATTTGTTTCATTGATGGATTAACTTTTGGTTCTGCAGTCCCATGAACAAAAAGAAAGAAAGTATTGAAATATGTTACCCCCCATTAACTATACTTGCGCTTTAATTTTTGTGTTTGTGCAATGGTTCTGAATCTGAAATAATTTGCTTGTGGTAACAACATATGACTTTGTTGAAACGCATTTTTATGTAAATTTTTATTATGCACATTTAATAAGTGTTGGCATATATTTTGGATGAGATGGTTTTCAACCCAGGTCGGCTTCCTTCTCACTCACTATGTGTTGGTTTTTTTAATGGAGTTTCTTTTTCTGTCTTTGACAAAATTGAATGAAGAAGAAACAAGTGGGATGGGATCCTTCAGTACAAACTGAATCCCACAAACTGGCTGATCATTATGGCAACTCCTAGAGCAATTGCCACGAGCGAAGATGCCCAAGTAAGCTTCTCTGTAATTCTGGGTATCCTCTCTTTCAGCGCTTCACTACATGATCCAATAAATGCTGTATAACTTCCCATTGCGAAAACCGTCCCCACCAGGAACATAACCAGAAATGCAGCCCCGGCTAAGCGCGAAGGCAATGCCAGTGCCGGTAGTATCATCATCAGAGCATCCGGTTGCAACCCGTGGACGATCCCGGTTGCGAATGTGGCGAATCCCATCTTCTTCTTCTTCATCGCCGGAGCTTCCATGACCAATGCCGCCTCTGCCGTGCCGCTGATGAATTCAGTGGGGGGCAGAGAAACCGAAGAAGAAGAAGAAGAAGAAGAAGCTTCTGTGATTCCTATGATGCCTATGACGAGCAAAGTGAAGCCGACTATGATTGATCCCCACGTTCTGATCACTTCTATGTGGAGCTTATCTTTGAGGAGGAGGAATATTAGGCCGAAAAGTACTTGCCCGGCGTCGTGCCCGCAGCCCCATAGAGCTCCCACGGCGGCGCTCTCGATTTTCGTCCGCCCGATCGAGAGGGGCGCCAGGGCGGCCAGGTGGTCCGGGCCGGACAGCGTGTGTAGACATCCAGCTAAGAATCCTGTCCATGCTCCGCTCAGTAATTCGCTCCGGATGAAACGCCCGCCGATTGTTGCTGCCGCCGTTGCTCCGAGCGACGGCGGCGCGTGAAGAAATGCTAGGATTATTCCGCCCTGGATTACCTGCCGGAAGGAAATGCAATTCGAGTCAGAGGGGAGAGAAATTCGGTTGGAAAGAGGAGTCCTACCTACCCTTCTCATCAGCGCTGGTAAATTGTTCTCCGATCTCGATCCAGAGACGCTTTCTCCATCGGAGCTCCGGGATAGGGAGCCAGGGTCGGCGAGAGAGCAGGAGAGGGAGATGAATCTGCGTGGAAACGACTTCGGAGGAGGCGGAGAGAAAATCTGAGAGACATTCCGGCGGGGAATGAAGGGAGAAGAATATTGGGGGAGCTTGCAGGGAAGGGGCTTGGAGTAAACAAGTCTCTCCATGGTCGCCGGAGGAGATGGATGGTACGGGTGGCGGAGATTTCTTCCGCCGGTTGGTTTTGACGCGGAAAAGTGGATAAAGTGTCTGTCTACCAACTAGAAGATTCCCCGGTTGCCAAATTTGACCTAAAATCTAATTTACAAAACGAGTGGATCGGGTTTGGATCGGGTTAAGAGGCCCATGGCCCAAATATGAGAGTTGAGTTTGAGATTGCTTCCCCGTGACGTGTCATCACCCAATTTCCTCCCTATCTGTTGGGGAGAATGTATGGCCACGAAGCGGCTAATCACCTAGGCGCGCCCCCGTGGATGTCTTGATCCGGCGCTGGAATCATGGTATTTAAAAAAGTATTTGAGGGGGTTTCCAGCATAAAATCCAATCCTTCTCTGCAATGGCACGACCTGTGCAGGTTGAAGTTTACAATCCTAATGGGAGGTACAGAGTTATCAGCACAAAATCCATGCCTGGCACTCGGTGGATCAATCTCTTGATCGATCAAGATTGCCGCCTCGAAGTCAGTTCTCGAGTTTCTTCAATTTCTATCCATTGCTAGCCTCCTTCAAATTTTTGCTTATTTTGATTTCAGATATGTACGGAGAAGAAAACGATATTATCAGTTGAGGACATCATTTCTTTGATTGGCGGTAAATGCGACGGAGTCATTGGGCAGGTGAAGAAATTGCTGAAGAAATTTCCTTCAAGTTTTTTTTTGTTTGATGAATCGTCTGTATGTAGTTGACTGAAGACTGGGGCGAGAGGCTGTTCTCTGCACTTAGCCGTGCCGGTGGCAAGGCATTCAGCAATATGGCTGTGGGTTACAATAATGTTGATGTCAGTGCCGCAACCAAATACGGCATAGCTGTTGGAAATACACCCGTGAGCTCTTTTCACCTCATCCTTTGGTTTTTTTTGAGTGAAAGATGGACATTCGATTCAACAGGGTGTGCTAACAGAGACTACAGCTGAGCTTGCTGCTTCACTATCTCTAGCAGCAGCGAGAAGGATTGTCGAGGCGGATGAGTTCATGAGGGCTGGAAAATATGATGGATGGCTGCCTCATCTGTACACTTGTTAACTTGAATTCCAGTTTCTGTTGGATGGCTTCCTCATCTTTATTGTGTTTTTTATCATAGCTTTGTGGGAAACTTGCTTAAAGGACAAACAGTTGGAGTGATCGGAGCTGGTCGAATCGGGTCTGCTTATGCTCGAATGATGGTAGTATCTCCTTCATAGTTTTTTTATTAACTTGTGTTTTCAGAAAAAAAAAAAATCAAGTCTGTGTTTTGAATCAGGTTGAAGGCTTCAAGATGAACTTAATATACTTTGATCTCTACCAAGCCACCCGACTCGAGAAGTTTGTCAGCGGTACTTGTATCGAAGTTCAGCACCTTGAGATCAATCATCACATTCACTCTTTCATAGTTTTGTCATTAATACCCAGCTTATGGTGAGTTCCTGAAAGCTAATGGTGAACAGCCTGTGACATGGAAAAGAGCCTCCGCGATGGATGAAGTGCTCCGAGAGGCGGATGTTGTGAGTTTTCGTCGTGCTTGACTGAAAATAGTCCATAGTTGACTGAAAATAATCTTGATAATGTTGCAGATAAGTCTCCACCCTGTTCTGGATAAAACAACTTACCACCTTATCAACAAACAAAGCCTTGCCATAATGAAGAAGGCAATAACATCGAAACCAAACTCTGCTCCTTGGTGAAGTTTAGTTAAAAATGCTGCAATTCAGATTGATATTTTGCGAGTTGGTTGTGTGTTGCAATATCAGGAAGCCATTCTAGTGAACTGCAGCCGGGGACCAGTCGTCGACGAGGTTGCCCTCGTTGAGCATCTTAAAGCAAACCCCATGTTCAGAGTCGGACTCGATGTCTTCGAGGTAACTTCCCATTGAAAATTCCACGATTCGTATGAGCGTAACATTGGGATACACATTTCAGGACGAACCATATATGAAACCGGGCCTCCCAGAACTAAAAAACGCGGTCATCGTCCCGCACATAGCCTCTGCTTCCAAGGTATATATATAATCATATTATCTAATTGGTGGTGGCTGGCATAAAACTCACTCACAAACGCATTCAGTGGACTCGTGAAGGAATGGCAACTCTTGCTGCTCTTAATGTTGTGGTATGGTGGCTGCATCATCATTAGTGTCTATTTGAGAGAGAAGAGAGGTTGTAAAAACACAAGTGTGTGTGTGTGTGTTTGTATGTACAGGGAAAGATTAAGGGGTACCCAGTTTGGTGGAATCCCAATAACGTGGATCCGTTTTTGAAGGATGGAACCCCACCTCCGGCTGCTTGCCCCAGCATTGTCAATTCCAAAGAAATCGGTGAGTCTGAATTTTCGTAACCCGAAGAACATGTATGTCCATAAATAATATGCTGAACCAACTTCTCCATAATATATGTGTCTGCAGGATTACCGGTTTCAAGCTTATGAGTGGGAAATGGGAATGCCCAGCCATAGCCCATATTGTTGTAATGTAATGTATGTAATATATTGAATTTGAGTTAGTTTTATTCCTATGAATTCTAATATAAACAAAAACATTTATTAACTGCTTTTTATATTTAAGTGCGATTTTAATAATTTTTTGTTTTTATTTTAATAATAAAAGTTTATCTCGTGTTAAAATTGTGTTGTAAGTCCTTTATAAATAGGATTGTGCTTTTCCTTCATCCCCGTTTTTTTTTGTTTTGGGTTCTCTCTCTCTCTTAGGGCTAGGGTTTTTATTTCGATTGGGAGGGGGGAATTCATGTCGTCCGGCGACGCCACGTCTGAGAGTAAAATTGTTCTCCGGAGCTCTGATGGGGAGTTATTTGAGGTCGATGAATCGGTGGCGTTGGAATCGCAGACGATTAAGCATTTGATTGAGGATAAGTGCGCCGACACCGCGATTCCCTTGCCGAACGTCACTGCCAAGATACTCTCGAAGGTCATTGAATATTGCAAGCAGCATATATCTGCTGCATCGAAGGTGACCGATGGATTGACGTTGTCCGAGAAGGCTGTGGAAGATGAACTTAAGGCGTTCGATGCAGAGTTCGTGAAAGTTGATCAGGGGACCCTGTTTGACTTGATTTTGGTACATCCTTGAGATTTTATTTCATTCTGTCCTCCCATTGCTTCGGTTTTGAAGTTCTATGTGCTCGTATGATTAAGGCTTATATTTTTTTGGGCATCAGAGAAGATGATGAATCGTAGGCTCTGATCTGATATAATGATTCCTTTGTATGTAACATGTTTTGTTTTCAGGCTGCGAACTACCTCAACATCAAGAGCTTGCTCGACCTGACATGCCAAACTGTTGCTGACATGATCAAAGGAAAGACACCGGAAGAGATCCGCAAGACATTTAACATCCAAAATGACTTCACCCCGGAAGAAGAAGAAGAGGTGCGCAGGGAGAATGCGTGGGCGTTTGAGTGACTTAATAATATCATTGCGTCTTTTACCTTTATCGTTGTGAATGTTATGTTGGATATGCGTCTTTACCGCCGCTGTCTCCGACAGTTGACTTTTCATACCTCGTTTTATTTAAACTTGATGAATGGGGATTGGATTTGGTTTCTTTTTTTTTTTTCCTTTAATTAACCCTCCCCGCACAAGATGTCAAAATTGTTTCGCCCTTCGATTTCCATCGCCGCATGGGCGATTTTCCAATTTCCAATTATTAAAATCAGTCACACTATACGATGATATTTAGATTTTAGAGAGTTTTGATTTCAGACCAAGGGTTAATGCTATTTTTAATCATTGTTCTATCAAATATTTCCAGTCCTATTTTTATTTTTATTTTTTTAAAAAAATAAATTTTGAAATTTTAATTTTTAAAGTATAACTTGAAAAATTAAATTTTTGAAAATAATTTTCCATCTAATTTTTAAAATTTACGTCAATTTTTAATAATTTTCTTCCAGAATATCTTTAATTTATGTTTAATTTTATAAAAAAAAAAAATTACTTTTGAAAATTTATACCGAAATATTAAAAACAGTTTTAAAATTTTTCAAAAACATGTTGGGAGGTATGTTTAAAATTTAGAATTTATTTTCGAAATACAAAAAGTAACTGACCAAAATTACTTTCATTGAAATCTTTAGAAGAAAATCTACGTTTAAAATATCTGTTATTTATTGTGTATATTTTAAATATGATTGATTTTTTGTTTTTTTGTTTGGTTGAGGCATGGTCCATTTTGTCTAAGTTGACCAAAGAATGTCATGCCTTGGCCCATAACTATTTCTATCCATACGCGTACTATTTAGTATTTTAATGATGTGAATGTGAATGCAAAGAACAAGTATTGAAGTTCAAATGGCCCTGTGCATGAATAGTAACACGCATGTCTCTATTGATTAACGTCTATCCAATCAAAATTGAAATTTTAAAACACTTTGAAGTTTTATATATTATTATTACATGATATTGTCCGGCATTTGGATCTCACACAGTCACACTTCATTGGACGTATCCGAGAGATGGATGACTTAAATTAAATGGGATTGGATGATGAATGTTTTTAATCGGACGGTGGAGATGTGTTGCAATTGATGATATAGGAGGCATCGTCACCGATGTTGACTGCACCATGATTTGGTGCCGTCCAATCATTTTCACCGTATTTTTTTATATTTACTATCATTATTATTATTATTATTCAAAAAATCCATTATAATATTTCAGAACACTGGTGATATAAATCACTCTTATTTCAGCACACACAAAAAAAAAATATATTATTATTATTATTATTATAACGAATAAAATAATACTGTTGATTAATTGAGAAAACCTCTTTTTGCGGTGGCGGTGCTTCCTTGAATGGTTCCCATTTGGCATTTGTTGCGGGATTAAAGAAGACGACTTCCCATTTGTAGGCTGTAGGGGTAATAAATGTGTTGCGAAGGGAATTGAATAATTGAGTCCTTAGACGTGCAATAATTCTATGGTATACCGCGTAGTGTAAGTTGTCACACATGATGCAATTTTAAACATTAATGCACACAAAACACACATACAATTAAAAATCTCGTATTTTGGGGTTTTAATTTGAAAATTTGTGTGTGTTTCAAAGTCTCGTGCGTAAGTGGTGAAGTCATACATACATACGTCGGATTGGATTCTCATTTTGACTGACTGCTTCATTAAGTTGTTGCATGTGTCATAGTTGTCGAAACTTGATGAAAAAGGAAGAGATATTCATTGTAGAGACTAATTGGATATCTTTCTTTATTCATTTAAATGATGTTTAAAATTGAATTTAAATTAAAAATCTGGATTATGTTGACCATATCATGGAATTATATGTCGTCCGTCATAATGATGGGCGTGGTGTTTTTTGTTCAGTCATCAAACGTTGGTTGACTATTCGTGTTCTCGATTCATTATTATTATTTTCACACTGTTAGAGTGCGTTTGGTATGGGGTATAAGTAGGTATAATAAGGTTTTAAAAAAATAATACCATATAAAACCCTGTTTGGTTTGAGGTTTAATTTGAGGTATAAAAA
>KE533671.1:0-10104 GCA_000441915.1 Genlisea aurea | reverse complement strand
AAAAAAAAAAAAAAAAAAAAAAAGGTCAGATGTAAACACGAGGCGCATTCATTCGAGTTCGAGCTCGTTCTGCACCTCATCTCCGATATCGTTCATGTAAAGGTTGATCCACAACAGGGTCTTGCTTTTTTTGACGTATTCGGCCACATGGGAGGCTCCTCTCGAGCTAATCGAGTTGTTGGAAAGATCCAGAGTGGTAAGTTTTCCTATATAATATGAAGAAGCCAAATGAGAAGATACGAAAACAAAAAAAAAAAAATTCAACAGAAACGATTCCTCGAATGAATTAAATACCCTTGTGAGAAGATAGGCCAGACATGAGAGCGGCAACTCCTTCATCCCCAATCGAGTTTCCTTGTAAAAACAGTTCCTGCATGTAATGTTATGCACACAACACATCAAAGCTCGACTCCGTTCCTACAGACGTGATGCTATGCTATAAGAATCGGAATGTTAAAAGCCTTAAGGACCTAAACAATCATCTTAAGGAATCATGATCCGTCGAATATATTTAGCAAACTACAATGCTAAACAACATCAGCAGTCGAAAACAAAGAGAATAGCCATAACTGTGCTTACCCTCAATGATTTGTTCCCTTCTAGCCCCTTTGCGAGTCCGGCGGCACCAAGTGGACCGCCATAATTTCCACTGTTCCAGCCGAAAAAAGGACATAAATGGATTACGCATTCAGACACAGCAAACGAAATGATAACTACTAACAAGAATCTTACTTGAGATAAAGGGATAGTATACTTCTATTCTCGAGAAGAGCACCTGCAAGGCTTGAAAATCCCTACTTTCATTTTCAAAAAGATCAGAATATATATTTGCCTTTCAAATTAATAGCATAAGATTGAACAGAGAATCAAAAAAAAAAATAAATAAATATAGAATCAAAAGTCCTTACAGAGTAATCGATTAAATTGTTATTGAGTTCAACGAAGCGCAAGGTTGAATTTTTCTTCAACATCTCGGCGACTGCTTTGGCCCCCTAAAGGTTGAACAGAGAAAGCCATCAGTGATTTAAAAAACTAAATACATTCTCTTGTGTGAGAAGGAAATAAGATTTGAGTGCTAATAACCTCATCGCCAAATGCACAACTATTAAGCTGAAGCTTCTGAATACCAGAATTTTCAGACAGAAAGCTACACAGATACTGTTAGAAGAATACAATAATTCTCAAAAATATTGTTCAGTAAAACGCACTGAGCTAATTATTAGAACAGCCGAAAAAAGATTTGATGTTGGTTTGATTCTCACCTTAAGACCCTCATCTCCGATAGAATTTCCTGACAAGTCAAGTGTTTTTAGCACAATATTTGATTGTAAAATGCCATCAAACGCCTTTATTCCATCAGCAGTAATTCCGTTGGCAGCGAAATTGACTTCCTCAACAATCTAGAAACAGAGAACAGTAAGCAAAATGATAGAAACAGGAACTTAACGTTTCCAAGTGGAACTGATCCTAAAAATGAAAATCCCTCACAAGCTTTACCTGGTTGTATGCTAAGTTCCCTGCAAGGAAAAAAAGCCCTTCATCTCCAAAGTTGCGACCTGTAAAAATAAACAGACATCCAAGATTTGTTTCAAACATCTAACAGAGGTGAAGATACTGAACAAATGTCGAAATAGGTTGAAAACACATCATAAATCAGCTAACAAATATTGGCTTCAGGTGAAGATATAAGAGGAATGTGCGATGACGATTTAAGAAGAAGCAAACATTACCTGACATGTCAACACTTACGAATGTCTTGAGCTCTTTGGCAAAATCATTCAGCCTCAATCTGGATTCCCTTTCAACCTTTTCGCCAAAACGTGACGACAGATTCGTCCCGGGTGCAAAAGACCATTTCACATCACGACCAGCATCACTTATCTCAGCTGCAGGCTTGGCTGGTGGCTTCGGTACCAGAATTTTCTCCACCAATTTCCAGATCACTGTGAGCTGGAAAGCATAAATTAGTTATCAATGGAGAATTTAGAGAAGCCCGAATGCTGCTTCTATAATTTCTATACAACCAACGAGGAGGTAACGGCAGCAACATAACCCAAATTCTTAACATCTGTTTCATTGGCCAATCACACAAAAGTCGCAGAAGTCAACAAAAGAACATACCGAAGGTTACTACCGCAAGTGCACCAGCAGAGAGAAGAAAAGAACCAATCTCTTGCGATGCGGCAACAGGAGATGGCGCCTGAGATTCTCTGTAAACTCTACGAGAACCAGTACCACTCCTCGAGTTTCCACCGCCATAATCGGACGCTGCAGCTCGAATAATGACGCTTCTCGAATGTAATCTTCTCGAAGTGAAGCCAACAAGAGTCAACCGGGGAATGACCCCCGGTCCGTTGTCGAAAAATCCAGCAGAAAACATTCTAGATACTTGATTTCCATGCCTCCCTCCGAAATCAATCTTTATCTTACCGCACGCACAAGATAAACGATAAACAAGAAAGTAATAAGCGGAAATCCACACCAGAAAATATAGCACCGAAAATTTCTAGCGCTTACCTTTGGATGAAAATACAGACATAGTGTTGACGTAGACACCATCGGAATGAGTAGTGCGCTCGACGGAAGAATTTCTCCGGCAGCTTATGCGTTCCGATAGCATGAAATAATGGCCGATCCAACAAGAACGATTAGCCCTCGCATCACAGTGGTTTGTGTATATATTGATTGGGCTTAGTGTGAAATACTATTGGGCCTTGAAACCCCAATAAATATTGGGCCTAGGCCCATTTAAAAATTAACTGGTGATCCGGTTACTTCTTTTTACCTGGTCTAAAAATAGCAACACATGATCATAATTACCGTTTGGAATTGGTAGAGATGGATTTTTTAACCGCCGTAAACATTTCTCGTCCTCCACCTCCGGCGACGCCGCAGAAGAATGGCGCGAACGGTTCTGCCTCCCTTTCTCTGCCTGCTGTTCGTTCTTCTCCCATCGGCGCAGTCGAAGCTGTCGACAGATTACTACAACAAAACCTGCCCGAATTTCGCCGAAATCGTCCAAGGCGTGGCAGTGGAGAAGCAATTGGCGATTCCGACCACCGCCGGCGGCGCCCTTCGATTGTTCTTCCACGACTGCGTCGTCGGAGGCTGCGACGCGTCGATTCTCCTCTCCTCGTCGCCGTTCTCCCTGGCGGAGCGCGACGTGGAGGTGAACAAGGCTCTGCCGGGCGACGCCTTCGATCTGGTAATCCGAGCCAAGACGAAGCTGGAGCTGGCCTGCCCCGGCGTCGTCTCCTGCTCCGATATCCTGGCGGAGGCGACGCGGGATCTGATCTCCATGGTCGGAGGGCCGTACTATCCCGTCCGCCTCGGCCGTAAAGACAGCCTCCAATCCCACGCCGCCGACGTGGCCGGCCACATCGCTCTCCCGAACATGACTCTCTCCGAAATCATCGACATCTTCGCCGCGAAAGGATTCAACGTCCAGGAAATGGTAGCCCTGAGCGGCGCCCACACCATCGGATTCACGCACTGCTCCCAGTTCGCCGACAGGATCTACAATTTCAGCAAAACATCGCAAGTCGACCCGACGATGAACCCGGATTACGCCCGGGAGCTCCGAAAATTCTGCGAGAATTACAAGAGCGACCAAACCCTAGCGGCGTTCAACGATCCGATGAGCCCCGGAAAATTCGACAACACGTATTACGTGAACATGCAGAGGGGAGTGGCGCTGCTGGCCAGCGATCAGGCGTTGATTCTGGATCCGAGGACGAGGCCGTTCGCGGAGACGTACGCCAACGATCAGAACGCCTTCTTCCAAGCTTTCGCTCACGCCATGGAGAAGGTCAGCGTTCTTAACGTCAAGACGGGGGCAAAGGGGGAAGTGAGGAGGAAGTGCGACGTCACCAATGCTCTGCAGATGGATTGATGGCCGCCATTGATTTTGTAACACAGCGACGACCATCGTAATTCGTAATCAATGATTCTTGGAAAGCCAAGATATCGCTATTTATACACGTTGTGACTTGTGAGGAATATATATATATAAATCTCCCACATCGGAAATGGTGAAGAAGATTGAATCAATCGTTTTTCATTTTTTGTTTAATTGAAAAATAAAAATATCACTATTTTTTATTCCTATTAATTTTAAATTTGAACGTTATAATAATCTTATCAGCATATTACAAATTTTTAATTATAAAAAAAATTGGTAATATTCAAAGATTAAGGGAGCCGTACTGATCGAGACAATATGCGTCCAAAAACTATGAACAGACAGGGACGCAGATGGACTCGGGTCGGAAGGATGATTCGGGTTCGGTTCGGGGCCCGACCGGAGTTTATTCGGGTTGGGTCCATAGAGCTCTTGGATTCCGGCGATATCGTCGTCGACGAGGTCGACTTTCCGGGTGCCGAAAGCTATCGTCGGGTACATAATGGCTTCTCGGACGGAGCTGTGGCCGAGTCCGAGAAGATGTCCGATTTCATGAACGGCCACGGATTCAAGATCCACCGCCGACGTCCGCGTCGCGTCGAGGAAATCGCCGTCGACTACCCAATTTTCGTCCCCGTCGAGATGGAACCGCCCCGACGGGGGCGAGAAAGCGTGAGCCAGGGTTCCCAACAAGCCGTCGAACGGCTCTCCGTCTCCGTGGTCGCCGCGGAAGAACGCGATCCTGATGTCGGCGCCCTCGAACGCCTCCGTCTCGACGAAGCTCAGCGGCGTGACCGCCGACCACCGCCGGAACGCCCTGGCGAACGCCGATCTGGTCGGTGCGGGGAGCCGATTCTCGGGAAGGAAGGCGTAGGTGAGGCGATCGCGGCCGGGAGGCCACCGTGGACGGTTAGGGAAAAAGGAATGGCGCCCCACGTTGCGAATCCCACGGAAGGTGTCGGACGATTTGCCCGACGCCATCGTCGAAGTACCGTTGATGACATCGAGATTGCCGCATCTGGGTTGAGCCATGAGATCCACCGTGGATTCATCCAGCTCTCCGGTAACCCCGAGATTGAAATTCAGCTGGTAATCCCTCACGGCGGCGTCCAGATTCTCATCAAATTCATCGGAAAAATCACGGTACGAATCGTTGAGATATCCAAAATACTGCAAGTACTTTTTCATCAACCCTATGCCCGCCGCTTTAATCCCTTTCTTACACCCGACGAGGCCGTGGAAGCTATCCCACGGCGGCGTTGATGACGTGGACGGATGGATCATCGTCGCCGCCATTAACAACATCGCCCATTGAAATCGCATGGATGTGATTGAAGAACACGCAGCGGAATGTTCGTTCGTTAATGGGGAAGGAAGAGTTTGAATGGCTCTCAACGCTTTTTTGGTCTTGTGGGTGTGCTGGAAAAGTCTCTCCAGGATTTTCATTCTCGATTCAAAAATGGTGTTTTTTTTCAATTCAATATAATTAATATAACATCAAAAAAATTGACATTTTTCAATTTTTACAACAAAATAAATTACTATATATGTATATATATTATGTTATATTGAAAATGCATGGGCATGACGTGGACATACAGTAGACACTAAATAAATTTTAAACCTGATGGACTTTGTGCGGGGGATTGTATACGTAAGAGTATCATATACATGAATTGGATCACCACATAAAATGTTGTCAAGCCAATTACTAATAATTGGATTTCATATATATATATATTATTCTTATTTTCCTTGAACATCTGATGTGGGACAAATACACGTATTCTATTAGACACTTCATCAAATATCTATTTCTATATTTATATAAAAAAATTCAGTGTTTATTGCATTTTATACCTATTTTCTTTTTGATTTTTACAAAAATACCCATCTTATTTCATAATTGCAATTTATATCCCTTATGTTTCATTATGTGGTAAAATATACTCATTCCGTTTGATGACGTCATCAATTTGAGTATATTTTGCCACAAAATGAAACATAAGGGGTATAAATTGCAACGAAAAATGTTAATTTTTTCGTTAGTTAACGGCGTTGGATATAAATTGCTCATTTTTTAAACAAAATGGGTATAATTTTATAATTATGAAAGAATTTGAGTATTTTTTGTAAAAATCGAAAAGAAATGAGATATTTTTTTCAAATAAACCCAAAAAATTTCATGATCTGGCGTCTGATAATATTTTAATTATTAGGAATATTAAATAAATAATTACCGCCATATTTACATAATAATGGCAAACGTGATAATCCTGGTTTTAAGAATGCGTCATGTTTAGTTGACCGGCCTGGCCTATACAAAATCCTATGATACAAATCTTACTCGTCAACGGTCAACCGTCACGTTCCTTCTAGAAACTTCCGTAAACGTTTATAAAAAAAACACAGAATCCTACGATTTTATTATTATTATTATTTTTTAATTTCATTGAGAATCGTATCGATCGACGAAAAGCCATGGCATCATCGAAGGAAACCTCGTGGGCCGATCAATGGGATCCTAAACCGATGCATACTTATCCGATTCCGGATGCCGGAAAGTCAACCGGAAAATTCGACGAGACGTTGGATCGAGCAAAGGATGCCGCAACCGTCGGATTCAAGAAGGTTAAAGCCGGGACTGCGGCCGGAATCCGGTGGATCAAACAGAAGTATCACAAGACGATTCAGAAACACTAGAAAGAGAGATAATAAGGTGATGAATAAATAGATTGGTATGGGTGTTGCTTCCTTGTTCATCGATTCTATTTATATTTATATGTACCTAGTTGTTGATCTTAGTTTATTATATTATATATTTTTCGATGAATTTATTGCATTTTATATCCTCTTTATTTTCAATTTTTTTTGCAAAAAATACCCTTATTCTTTCATAATTGCAATTCATACCCCTTATGTTTCATTTTGTTGCAAAATATACCCAGTTCTGTTTGATAACGTCATTATCCGTTTGATGACATCATCAATTTATGTATATTTTGTAGGGGTGGAAAAAACCCACATTTTTTAAAATTTATGAATGGATTTTGGGTTTTTTTATAAAAAAACCCACAAAAAAACTCAAATTTCATGGGTTTTTTACTATAATAAAAAATTATAATTATAATTTTTATTAAATTCAAAATTTTCTATCAAAACAACATAATTATCATATAATTTTCTAATTACGATCCACAATTGATATAATTCGTTGATTTTTTTCTAATTATATTGCATTTGTTTTGACGTATACGAGGTTCAAATAATTATTAAATTAAATTATTTCAAATAATTATTAAATTAATATTTTTAAGATAATAAATATTTCAATTGATTTGGATATGACAAAGATAACAAATATTTTAATTACAAAAATATAAATTCAAATATATATTGGATAAAAACATATTATTAAAAATATATATAATATAATTATATAATATATTTAATAAAAAATCCAAAAAATCCAAATTTTTATAGTTGTATATAACTTGGATTTTTTAAAAAAAACCCGAAAAACCCAAACCCAAAAAACCCGACCCCCGCCACCTCTAATATTTTGCCAAAAAATGAAAGGGATATAAATTGCAACGAAAAATATTAATTTTTTCCGTCAGTTAACGGCGTTGGGTATAAATTGCTAATTTTTGAAACAAAATGGGTATAATTTGTAATTATGAAAAAAAATGAATATTTTTTTACAAAAATCGAAAAGAAATAAGTATAAAATGTCAAAAATTCTATTTGAATATATAGAAATGAAGATAAATAATTAAATATTGAGAAACGATTATATTATTATAAATGATTGGACACAATTAATTATAATTATTTTATTAATAAATTATAGGCCCCAACCGCCGACAGGGTACTCTATTTTGCATGGTTTCTCTAGTACTACATCAATGGCGATGGGGTTTGGATGGATGGCGGGGGATCTTCATTATGGACTCGAATTTCTCCCTGAATCCCTCCGGCGTGAAGATGCCTGTTGTAGGTTTCGGCACCGGCGCCGATCCTCCGGTGGACCACGAAACCGCCGTGGACGCCGTACTGGATGCGATCCGCACGGGCTACTGCCACTTCGACACCGCGCCGGTGTACAACTCCGAGAAGCCTCTCGGAGAGGCCATCAAGAAGGCCGTGGATCTCGGATTGATTCGTTCCAGAAGCGAGGTTTTCGTCGGGTCGAAGCTCTGGTGCGGCGACTCTCACGGCGAGCTCGTCCTTCCGGCGATCAGAAGAACCCTAGAGTAAGTCCGATTGCTGAAATTCGTACTTCGCCGTTGCCCCTAAAATTGATCGCCTCTTTTTTATTTTCTGCAGAAACTTAGGGATGAATTACATCGATCTGTATCTGATTCACTGGCCGATGAGCTCCAAACCAGGAAAATCAGGGTTTCCGATCGATAAGCACGACTTTCTGCCGCTGAATATCCCATCAGTATGGGCCGCCATGGAAGGCTGCTTCAAAATCGGCCTAACAAAAGCCATCGGAGTCAGCAATTTCTCCACCAAGAAGCTCCGACAGATCCTCGCCGTCGCCAGCATACCGCCGGCCGTCAACCAAGTAGAGGTCAACCCCTGCTGGCAGCAGAAGAAGCTCATCGATTTCTGCAAACGCAACTCAATTGCTGTGGTCGCCTACGCTCCCCTCGGCGCATCGGGAACATTCTACGGCTCGAACAGAGTCATCGAAAACCAGGTCCTGCAGAAAATCTCGAAATCAAAAGGCAAATCCGTCGCCCAGCTGGCCCTGAGATGGTGCTACGAACAGGGAATCGGGTTCGTCGCCAAGAGCTTCGACAAGAAGAGGATGAAGGAGAATACAGAGATATTCGACTGGTCGCTGACCAGCGAAGAAAGCGATGCGATCAACAATGGCATCCCACAGCACAGGTTATGTCCCGGACCAGACTTCGATTCCTCCGTCAACGGCCCTTTTCCGGCCGATGGACGACTCTGGGACGACGATGACAACGAACCTCCGCCATCGTAAGTAAACTCCTCTGCTGCAATGTCTTTACCAATCTGAAATAACGTTATCGGATTTCATTCGAAATGCTTATATGTTCACAATAATAACGTGTGGACAGAACTTCTATATGATCACAGATGCCCAAATAACAAACCTGGATCATCGTCGTCGTCGTCGTCCCCGATGGAAGCTTTTTTTCAACACCGGGGCGGCCTCTCGTAGGTCGGAGGCAAAGACGGGCAGTTTTCGTTCATGTTCGCATACGGATCCAACGTGTTGTAATAAGGAAGCTCCATTCTGAACTCTCCCAATATTTGACAGAAACTTAAACCATCCTTCTCGTTCTGGCACCAACCCGGTAACCGAGTCGCGTTATCCTCGAAGATCTTCAGCATGTAAGCATCCTTGATCTGTTTTTACGAAAAAACGTAAATTCCGGGAATGCAAAGAAAAGGGCGAAAAAAAAAAAAAAAACGTTGTACGTACCGTAAACTCGGTTACTTGGACCGAATCGGAGAAGGGGGAGAATACGCCGGCGGCTTTATACATGGACAGGATGAAAGCAACGCAGGTCGTGGACTTGCCGTCGCTGTATATCCATTCATCTTGTTCAGGGATCGTGAGCAGCTGATCGAAAGTTATGCCTCGTCTTTCCGTTTCGAAAAGAATCTCGTACAGATCGAGATCCTAAAACGACGACGAGATTCGAAAAATCATCATTACGAGGGAATATAGCAAAAGGAGAGGAACTTCCTCGGCACTCACTCTACCTTAGTTCCGAGTCGCATATTAAGAGCTTCGTTCCACATGTTCGCAGCGTAAGCCGGCTGCATTCTCGCCCACATCGACATCACCGAAACAACCTTAACGGAATTGATACTTTTTTCGGGTTAGCGAAAAATACGAGGAACGGAAGTATTACCGATATATATATATATGTGTATCGTATACCAAGTGGGCATCTAGAGGCGGAGGATAGTTGTTGGCTACGGTGTCGATCCAACTGAAGATCATGTTGTGATAACCGTATGGCTTTCCGGCCATCCCACGGACGTACTCCCACGCTGCCTTCGTGTCGAACTTGGCTCGTATATCGGGATGCAGAGGCAGCAGAGCTATCTGCGGATTCGAACTGTCCTCGAGTGCCGTTTCCCACCATTCGTCCCATGGAATCACGTCGATAATCTCTTCCCCCTGCGAAACAAACAAAAAAAAAAAAATG